>JACBKR010001171.1:0-45384 GCA_014218235.1 Colocasia esculenta
CTATTGCATCGTCTCTGACACCATGATTCGGCGGGAAGTCGAGGCAGCGCGCTGTTTCGTCTAGTTTTAGAAGTGTCAGAGGTTGTGTCTCTCTAGCAGCCATTACATCCCTTCATGATCCCGATAGTTCTTAAGCACGTCTGATGAGGAAGCGACGTTGGCATCTAGCTACTGCATATTAACATCTTCTACTCGACCCATCGCGACATCTCGAGCAAAAGCTGGGGGGCCAATGACACGGGTCGATACTCGACAACTCGGCGTGCCGTCAGGCCATCATCGGCCGAGGTAAGAACTTGGATGGATGAGCAGACCCATTCCCAGTAGAGGAAGGTAGGTCGGCACTTTGTGTCGGCTCTCGGCGGCTCGGCTCAGAGAGCATTGTCTGCCGAGCCATCCCCGAGCTGTCCGACAAAGGGAGACGTATGAAGCCAAGCTTCGAGACGAGCCAAGTCCCACCATAGTCCTCGACGGTAATGCTTCAGCCTAGACTTTCTTTATATGGACTCACATAATCACAAGTGAAAGGTTTAGTGGCGGGACGGCCCAGATATTATGGGCCACGTTTTGGTAACTGTCCTAGCACGACCATAGTGGGAAGTTCCAGTGATGGCAAGTTCTAAAGGTTGCAACAGCTGAATGCACACGATCGCTGGTTCCATGCATGCGGGATCTATCCAGCCACAACTATCGCCCACTACACCAGTCAGCAAGAATCCCAGGCGGTTTTCTGGCACGTCTTCGATTCACTTACCATAGTCCTACCCACGGAACCCCTATAAAAGGGGGAGACATCCTCCGCGCCTAAGGTACGCAACTTCTAGCCTACAAACTCTTTCACTCCGACCTCCCGAACTGACTTGATCATCGGAGTCTTTCCCACGAGGTCACTCGGTGGTCTTGCAGGTTGGAGCTCGGCTACATCTTCTTCCTCGTGCCTTCGTCCATTGGGAAGCAACTCGGCCTGGGCCAACCCCATTACTCTCGCAGTAACATTCCGAATTATAATTCACACACTTAAAAATCCTTATGACGCACTGATTTATTCCTCATACTTACACTATTCACTGCTTCTTTACCATATCATTACTCTATACCTGTCTCTGACAATTCTGTACCTCACTAAAACACCTTCACAACATACCTTCCAAAACACATTTTACTTTTCTGAATATCATAACTGAATTCACTAATTGCTTCAATTTCTGCAACTGAGAACCTCTAAACAACTACATTTTTATTGCAACTAACACACTGGACCACACTGATATAACACTCAACTTATACCACTAACCACACAATTTCTCTGCCATTAATAACAATTGCCACACTAACCAACCATGCATACAATTCACATATCAAAAACTCCCATAAAAATCACACAAACCCAGACTTACTGCCAGCAGTGGACATTAAACCATGTCTTGGGACATTGTAACTGCAATGTCTTCATATTCTAACTAGACTATGCTTGATACCAATTGTAATGGCCCTGGATATTTATACCTAATAAGGCTCCATATCCAAGTCCGCCTCCCGCGATCGGACCGAAGTCTCGCAAGGGATAGCTCGTACAAGTGTCCAGTAAGAATATAAAAATAACCACAATATTATAAGACACTAGAAAGTACATATGCTCATACCTGTATATAACAATTTACAACTGTCCCAATACATTATTACATGTCCAATTAAAAGAGTACAACTACCTGGGGCATACCCCGAGGGAGCACAAGCTTACACAACATGACTAACTCTACTGCTGGTGGTACAAGTCTTCGCAACACCTCCACAAGCCACAGAAACAGAAAGCCCTGAAAAGAACTGTAGGGGAGTGAGCCTCAACTAGTCACAGGCTCAGTAGGGACCACCCAAAAACAACACACAAAACTAAAGAGACCTCAACCCCAGAGGGTTTCATTGGCAACACCGATAATCAAACCATATCATGCTCACAACATTCATAACAAATAACAACTAAAACATAAACATATCAACAAACATATAGTCCTCGGAGCAAAGAGAAGCAATAGGACTAGCACAGCACCACTTGTAGCACCTCGGAAAATTTAATAAGTAAAAAATTTGAATAAATAGAAATAAATAATTTCCATAAATCAGATTATTTAAAAACATACGTACCACTATCGTACGTGCAAGAACACATAGAAATATTCTGTAAAAATATAAATCAACCCCACACATTATTCCTAAATGTTCTACAAAGAAATTTGTGCCAAGAAAAATCGAATTAGCCAAGTTTAAAGTGTTTTGCGACTTATTATTGTAATTCAAAGATAAGTCGAAAAATCATTATCACACGTACTTGGATGAGTTAGAAAATTAAATAAAAATCATATATGGACTTCAAATAATATTCTCTAATGACCCATCAAGAAATTTGGGTTAATAAAATTATTTGGGCTAGGTTTAAGAGTTATTATAACTGATTATCCAAATTAGGGAACAAGTCGGAAAACTGTTAACACGGAAATATGACGCAATCAAAAATTAAATAAAAGTGTTGGAGGACTTCCAACATTATATATTAATGACCCAATATCTTAATTGGGCCAATGGACCACATGACCAAAAATCAAATGAAGCTAGAAAATGCATGGAAATTCGTAACTCTAAATAGGCTGAAATTAGAAAGAGGCAATTTGAGTTGAATTGGGATGCAATCATGTATTCTGGCAACCCAAATTCGTGCTTAACTATGGTGGGAGGTTTCCTAAAGCCTCACCACTCTAATGGAGGAAGAAATCCTCAAATTAGGAACTAACATGTCAAAACCGCAACTTGGCTTTCCTAGTTACAATAGGACTCCTAAACACCTTGGTAGCTTAAATACTCTTAACCCAAACACCAGGGACGGTTTACAACTTGCTGGGGTCGTGTGGAGGAGTTCTTGGGGGCTGGGGAGCTATGGATCGACCACAATAAGGACATCTTCTCCCCCGTTCGTCTGCTGCGACCTGCACAAACCATCCACTTGAAGTCGATCAAAGATAGGCCAAACCTAAACAAACCTTGCAAGGCTTATACCTGGAAAGAGGGTCAAGTCTACATCCTAACCCTAGTGTAATGCCCAAATTCCATGCAAGTGTTCTGAACACGGGTTTTCTGGAAAAACGAGACTTCTTCAACCCATAAGGTAGATTTTCTCGAGCCAAACCTTAACATATCCTATACCAAGCATCAAGTTAACTTTGTTTCCCACTGGTTTCATCGAATTTCAATGAGTAAATTTTGAATTATAAGTGTTTTGCCAAAGTAGCGCACTGTTAGGGCTTTTCCCGTTCTTTATATGTTGCATGTGATTCAAGATAGAATTAGAGCAAACCCACAACATGAACATTTTTCTACTAGTTGTCCTTGTCATGTCTTGTGTTGAACATTTTGTCTAAATGTCAATAGTTAGAGAGTTATAAGCATGGCAAGAGGGTCACTGCATGAAACTACGTTTTCGGGTTGCACTTGGCTTTTATATTTGTGTTTGACTTGATTAAAGCTTGTCGAAACCAGCCTTGTTTTCTAATTCTAATTTATTGGAAGCACCCTTGCATTCTAGGTTGGTTTAAAACTAGTTTTGTGATTTTTCATGCACTGTGCAATTTGTTCTTATTTTAGAACAACCCTGTGTCAAAACAGGGAAAGTCTGGTCTGCAATCCAAAGCACTGTCCTTTCTCTGTCGGACGTAGGCCAAGGACCTGAGAACGCGACGGCTCGATAGGCTGCGTTCTCATGCAGATCGCGACAAGAATTTCGTCATGATCTGATCGCAACAGAACCGTCGTCGTGACCTGACCTCCAGGTCTGACAGCCCTATCGCCTTCATCATATGCACCCGTCGCGAACTACCTGCCTGATCAGACAAGCCTATCGTGATCCTTATGAGGCACTGTCGTGTTCTGATCTGACCCCATCGCGACCCTTACTGGGGTCCGTCACGACCTCAGTATTTCACATAAAACCCCACTTATTTTATTTGTAAATATTACCGCTATACCCGAGGTCTGATTAATATGTATTTAATGTGTAATTGCATGTCTTGGGTCTGATCATTACATGGTGGTTATAATGGCTTAAAAGTGGTTAACCCATTTAAAAGTTTTAATTACATGAAGGTTATTCTAATTGTTCCTTAAATGTTATGATCCATTCATGCAACTTGTGATTTAATCTTCCCATTAATCTACCATGTTTTAAATGATAATTATTATTCTTAAATCTTGCAAACCCATGTAGTTAAATGCATTGTTCATTTCGTGCCATTATGTTAAGTGCTTTCCGCGAGTTTGAAACTGATGGTTTGTGAATTGAGACACGCGTACATCACTACACACTTACACGTCTAGGCATCCCTTTCTTGGGAATTGGAAAAACTCTCTACGGTCATTCCGAATCGGTAGACTAGTGACATTTTCTCCAAGGCCTCCGTAAATCTCTCTGACCATGGATTCCCACATGGCTGACGAGTTGGTTGTACCATTGAAGTACATTGAAGATAGCGTACACTTCCTTTCTCTTCTTGTTCTCGTGAGTGTGATTTACAATCTAGACTAAAGCATTAATGTAAAGATTGAACTAAAGTATAAATCGTACCGTTATGCTGCCGAATTTATCTCTTGACCATTGTTATTATAAAATCATGTTCAATTTACTTATTGTTGGTTCTCATCATCATCATGAACATGACATTACACATGCTTATATCTTGAAACTCTCATTGGCCATTATTAATGACTGTGGGTATCTACATTTAAAATTTTACATGAGATGTTGACCGGGCACGGCGAGTGTCCAAGGGCTCCAGTCTAGCCCCAATGATGGAGAGTCATAAATATACTGTTAACCATGGGGTATAATGATTACTGGCGTTGCATCTGCACTGGGAGTCTTGCTTTCTTGTTGAATGATAGATACAATAACCACATACACGTGTCCTAGTGTACATTCTTGATGGATCTTTTATTGTTGTACGTTAGTGTCTACCTGCCTGATAGTGTTACTAGAACGTGCTTGTACTTCTTGCTTGCTTGTGTGATATGACCATCCTACATTTATTGCAATTGTTACATGCCTCACTCTTGACAACATATCGCTTGTTATATTCTTGCTCTATCACGATCACTCCCTCTCTCTGCTTGTTTCATGCATCATGTTTTAATGAGTTTTATTCGTACATGCATATTATCATCATGCTTACCTAGTTCTAAATTGCTAATCACTTATATCATTACTCGCACATTGAGATATAAATCCTACTGGGCTAGTTTGCTCATCCCCTACTTTTACCCAATCTAGGTGACTATGAAGATCAAGAAGAAGAGCATGTCGAGGATGGGAATGCGTCCGAGTGAAGAGCGTTCCAACTATGAGTCTAGTTATAGTAGTTGTTTTGAGTGTTAGATTCGTGTAGTAGGAAGTGAGGAATAAGTGTAATTTCCTTTTATGAGTCTTAGTCCTGTATTAGTTTCATTTTGAATACAATAAGTTGGGATTTGAATACATTTATATTGCGTTCAATATTTGGGCCCTTTGATATATGTTGTTAAACATTTAGTGCGTGCTAGCTAGAGGCTTATTTGCCGACTGTTCACGTCTGGGATATCGACTCGAATTATTCAAACTAATATCCACTGCGTAATTCTCGAGACGTGACACCACTAGTCCGCCCAACAACTGAAATGCCTAAGCCACAAGCCTCACAGGCAACCATTACAATAACGGTTGCCTAAGCTACAAGCTTCACAAGCAACCTACCCATAAAGGGTAACAGAACTAGCGTCAGCAAGACAATAACTACACACTTAAACCACAATCGAAGCTTACCCAAAGAAGGGTAAAACACAACGGGTGAAAGGTTACCCCACTTAACCTTCACGGAACACAAGTCCACCTCAACACCTGAAGAGGCCGGTACACAATGTACCACAACACCACAGTGTCACGTCCTGTCATTTAATATAACTATAAATGTCGGAACGTGAACGAACGAGGAAATCAAGAGTAAACTTGAACTAATTGAGTAGAAATTACTCGGGAGCTCTATTAATAAAAATTTAATAACTGCCACTCTATGAATAAACAAGGTTTCCAATTTACAATCTCAAAGTAAAATGTCGTCCAGGTTGGTCTCTCCACACACATATCCCGATGTCCTGCCTCCTAGAACTGTAGATACCTGAAAAGGTAGGATTTGGTGAGCTAACTAGCCCGTAGGATTCAAATTCTCAAATCAAAAGGATTAAAGCTATATGATGATCAGGAAAAAAGACTGATTGATTCAAAGATGGATGGTTAAGTATCTTAACATGATAGTGAAATGAAATTGGAATAGTGGTACTAAAATACATAACGTGCTCAGGAATTCATAGTGAATCTCATAATCTGCTCATATATATATATATTATATATAATATATATATATATATATATATATATATATATATATTTTTTTTTTTTTTTTTTTTTTGGTAAAAGAGGACAATAGGGTCAGCGACCAGTTCGGTGCATTTCCCTCCAGAGGAGGGAAATGTGCTCACCCCCCCAGGCGATCAACCTATTGACTAAGATTTATTAATAAAAAGAGATAAATAACATACAAGGGAGCCCGACCCCTGGGCCTAGGACAGTCGAATGTTCATGAGGCCAGTCTTATCAATCAGGAGCGTCCTCGACAAGCATAAGGCAAATGATTAAACCCCAAAAAAACCTCATTACACATAGAGAAAATAGCATGATTGGCGAGGCGATCAGCAACTTGATTGGTTTCCCTGAAAACATGAGAAAGGATGGAGACGTTTCCTTGGAGCAGATCCCTAATTGAGCGCCACCAGCTATGAGTGTGCCAACTTGGACATTTACCCTGATGCACGGAGTGGACAGCTCGTAGAAGAATCCGAGTAGATTGCGGACAGGCGAACTCCAACAAATGAGCTATCCGCAGGCCATCACATAAAGTCTTGTCTCAGCAATAAGACTATTCCCAGCACCATAAAAATTAGAGAAAGCCAGAAGGATAGTGCCATGTTTGTCACAGATGCAGCCCCCACCACCACAAAGACCAGGATTGCCTTTTGAAGCACCATCCACATTTAAACAAAATCCAGCACGGAGGAATCCAGCGTACCAGATGCGCTTTTTGGCCAAGGAAAGAAACATGAAACCATAAGAGTGAAGGATCTGACTTGAGGCCATAGGCTGCTCCAATTTAAAAACCATCTTACAATGGCAAAACCGACATGAAGTTTAATGGTGCGAATGATGTCTGCAGCCGCCTTCTTTGCATATCAAACCTAGCTGCACAACGGGACTTCCAAATCTCCCACAGGATGAGAATAAGACAATAAAGGAGATGAAACCAGAGGGGGTTTGGACATTAGTATTATGAATAAAATTCCAAAGCCTGGTGGTGAGTGATTATGAAGATGAATATTAGACGGGACCAAGGAAGGAGCCAATTCCACAAACAAGTGGCCAAATCGCTGCCAATAAAAACATGATTAAGGTCTTCGCACTGAGGAAGGACACAGCAGTTGCACTGGAAACCAAAGGAATACGCGCCCCAGACACACGACCATCCACAGCCACAGCTTATTAAGGAGTTTCCAGCAGAAAAGAGACGCTCGAGGATTAAAGATGATGCCAGATTTTAAGGATAGCAGGCCTGCGGACACCATTATGCCGGACCAACTCATAGGTTGATTTAGTAGTAAACTCACCAGAGGAGGAGGCCGTCCAAATGCATTTATCCTCATCCTGGTTAAAGCTAAATCAGTAAAACCCGAGGGCCAAGAAGAAGGCGGAGAGGATGAGATTGATCCCCCGCCACAGCTTGCAAAGTAGTGCTCGGAGGTAGCGGACCCTGAAGACTGTCCACAGAGAGTGTCCCCAAACCAATGATCTTTGAGAAAAGTCTATTCGATCACCTTTACCAGGAATCCACCTAGAATGAGAGAAACAATGGCGTTAGCAGACAGAATAAGATGAGTAGGCATGCCTGGAATCCGCGAGAACTGATGGGCTGCAAAACGCCTTCTAGCATATATCGCCCAGAGAGAAGTCCCATGACGCATATTCCAAACCTGTTTAGCAGCAAGGGAGGTCTGAACATGAGTAACATTACGAAAGACAGGTACATGATGACCATAATCAAACAATATTGATGCAATGCCAAACATCCCGTTGATTTATCATCCGTACGACCCATAATGAATTCAGGTGCTCCTCCATGGATTGGACCAACCCTATTTGCACAGGCATATCAGTCAAGTGGGGTCCAAGGACCCAATAATTGTCATAATAACTTATTCATATTCCACAGGGATACTCATACATTCAACTCTCAGGACATCAAAGTCTTAGACTTCAGTTACTGAACACAGGGAAGTAGAATCAACTGGGTACCATTGTAGATGGTAACTTAAGATAATTCAGGGAAGGGTAAAGTACTCAATGTGGATGAACTCTATAGTGATATGATAGTAATTACCAAGGGAAAGAAGATGGTAGCTTGCTAGGCTAATAGGATGAAGTTTCAAAGAGTTTGTACATAGGAGGGGTGCTGGAACACTGGCCAAGGCAGTATGTGTCGACAGCCAGGAGGTGGCTATCGATAGGTAAGGGTTTCAGGAACCAATTTATAGGGTGAGGTAGTACCTGTCGACAGGCCAGGTCTGGCTGTCACAGGCCAGCCTATATGTCGACAGGTATGTGATATCTGTCGAGAGATACGGGGTATTTCCAGCAGATTTGGGTTCTAGAAGCATGGAGTCTTGTTGACAGGCAATCCTATCTGTCGACATCCGCCCGGATAACTTCCAGAAACGACTCTACAATCATTCTAAAGACCTTAACAATGAAACATATGGATCAAAACATGATATCAACAACTAGAAGAAACTGTTTCTATCTCTCAAGACTAGCTTACATGAGGAACAAGTTGAAGGGTGAGGAATACAATCTACACATGGATAGCTCAAGAAATTAACACAACATGGTACTGGGTGGAGTATCCTTTCCAAACAGTGATTACTTGAACTCAAAGATAAAACTCTACAACTACACGAGGTATACGCGACTCTAGAGATACTTGAGGAATCAAAACAAGAACTTGAGGACTGAACACCTAGACAATAGGTTATATAACATGTTCAAGGGTAGGAGTAAGAGAGGAAGATTGAATCCTACCAATACATAGAACTCAATGGTAACAAGGTAATCAAACAAGTTTACTGAATCCCATGCCACATGGGATCAAGACAGATGCTTGAATTCCAAGGCTTAGAAAAAAGGAGAATTACAAGTTGATGATCAAAAGAATGAATTCTACCATACCTCTATGTTCAATAGAAAGAGTTTCCCCAATTCGCAGGACAAGACATGTTTGTAGACACCCGGTTATGACTAATGGGTTGAACCACATTTCTTGTTATCTTAGTGGGCCCCTAATTGGTCACTCACCTTGAGCCATCATTTGCCTTGTGTTTGGCCCATTAAGCCATTAAATGCCTTGAAATCCCTCAATTTTATCACTTGAGAGAGTCCTTGGGGCATAATAACTCTCATCTTATCAGGTAGTGGCTGATAATTCTCAAATAATTCGGGATTATTGTCGCGACGCCTCGTGGCGCCGCGTCTCTAGTCACGACAGTTCTGGCAGCCGCGACAGCCCATGCATTATCCATGCACGTGGACAATGCTGTCGCGTCCCTCCGCACCGTCGCGTTTCTAGTCGCGACCCTACGATATGTCGCGACAATGACCGATCCTCTGGCCTTCATAACTACCCCTATTTATCCTTCTATGAACTTAACTTAATCCTAGGGATATCCCTGCCCTTTGGGGCGGGATTCTAGTCCTAGGGACTCTCCTAAGGGTTGCTAAGGACTCTCCATCTGATTTTAATAGAGCTTTATCTCCCATTGTGATTTTTAAAATCATTTTAAGGAGATAATGTCTTTTTTCTGATCCAAGCTCTTTATAAGAAAGGCCCCTCCTCAAGGACGAGGGGAGCGCATTTTACAACCCCGAAGGGCTGTCGAAATTTCCTCTCACCCATACTTAGCACCACAGTCACTCATTTTTGCCATTTTCCTTCACATTCCACTCTACAAAACTACTCTTTTCACCATTACGGAGCACGGAACATGAAGAGGGCGACCCCGACGATCTCCTGGAGCTCTTGACACATCTTTGGAGCTATACCCACGCCAGGGAGTCGCCCCAATGGGGTGCATTTTTTCTTCCTCCATCTCCTATGTCTACATGCATTTTTGTGTTATTTTTAGATAGAGCACATTCACGATTCACCCACGTTTTCCCATACCATAGGGGTTTCAAAACCACCCCAGGTGCGTTCCCACCATGATTCTCCACCTTCTTCCATTTTTAGAGTATATACTAGCTTAACGTATTCTAATAGGCGTTTTCTTTGTGATTTTCTTTGGTTGGCAGGCAAGCAGGTGAAATCTACGAGAAGCTCTGGTTCTCCAGCCGCTGGAGGACGAGAAGAAGGTCCATGCTCAATATCTCCCGCATTCAGAGAACGCGACGGAGGAGGTGACGCGACGGAGAAGCGTCAGTGTATGCTGACGCGACCTCAGTCTATCGTGGCGCTCATGGCGACCGCGACACAGGTCTTTTGTTCTCTTTCCTTTTCCTAGTTTAAGTCATCCATTATCTCATTTTATTTTAGGCAACTTGCTAGGTGGCGATCACATCCATGATTCCATGCTACTAGTTTAGTATCCATGTCTGTGTCGAGGGGAGTCCAACCTGTGATACACCTGTTGGCGATCGCGATGGGACCTTCACTGCCACCTCGTGGATTTTGACCGTTTGCTTGCCTTGTTTTCCTTTTGTTTGTCACTTTAGTGCCCTGTTACTCTTTTGTTCTTTGTTTACTACATATTTTCCTGCTCTATCAGTGTCGCGATAGATCGCGGCGACGCGACATGTTCGCGTCGCAACAGGGAGACGCGTTCTCAGGGAAGCGCTTGTTATTCCCATGCCCTCTCTGTCCAATGCACATGAGATCATGCATCCTTGTCCATTGCCCATATCATGTATCCTCGTGTTTCTGTCTATTAGAATCCTGCAAGGTTCGGATTTTCCTTCATTTTCATTTGTAAGTTTTCGGTTCCTGTCGCGGGAGCCGCAGAGGATGCGAAGAAGTCGCAACTTGGCCACCGTCGCGTTATCAGGTTTGCTTTGTATGTTATGTTTTATCCATGTATCGGTTTCTGTGTGCTTCCTGACTCATTGTTGTATCGATTTAGTGTCTCCTGGTGTTTCTTATTTTGGTAGGATAGTCTGTTTGAGTTGGGTTGGTGACTCACTGTGTTTTCGGGCCTCTGTCATTATCGCGGCAGCCCGCACTGTCGCAATAGGGTCGCGGTGTACCCAGCCGTCGCGACTCTGCCTGAGGACTTATTTTGTCACCCTGTTGCTCCTTATCTTCATTCTTGCATACAGTTGGGATTCTTAGTCCTTGCATACGCCACTCATCCCATTTAATCAGGCCCCCCCTTGGTTGAGTGAGTCCTCTCCCTACGAGCACTCGTAGGCTGACTGGACCCACCTCCGAGGACCTCCGTAAGTCCTCGTGACCGTACGCACGTTGCGGTTCACCGGGCTGGTTGTACCCGTCGCACCCTTAGTTTGAGCCATCCTCGTGTGAGTATGCACCATCCTTAGCCGTACCGGAGCACTTGAGTCCATTCCTATTAGGGACCCGCTTGACCGAGTGACATCTCTTTATCAATTCATTTAAAAGGTCAAAGTTCAAACCTTAAGAAATTTGCGCTTTAAAAATGACAACTTGAGTGCTTTCATCCACCCCTCCTCATCTCTGCTTTCTTGTTGTGATAGAGTTTAGGTGCGTCTGTATCACCTTCCCAAATTGGTTGGAGAGGTGTAGCGTCGTTGCCTAGGGAGATCGAGTCAGTCCCCTCCGATCCTTGTACTTTATCATAATCCCCTCCGTCCTTTCGGCGTCGTATGGGATGCCTCTTCCCCTCAGTTGCTGAGGAGGTGGCCAACCCTCTATGGCCACACTCCCGGGCATGTTCAGCCACCCGCCACTGGGATTCGATCCCGTCCTGCTTCTCCTCCCGGGGGTGTTGACCCCATTCGCAGTTCAGTCAGCTTCTTCCCCACTTTACTCCGGACCAAGTCGAGAGTTCATAGCTGCGGCCAAGGGGAAACAACCTTTATCTCCCCGGGGTCAAGCCCAGTCCGACCGGTAGATTCCTCCGCCCACGTCGCTTCAGCACCCCACCTTCCTCCATCTGGGGTAGATCCTACACCCCTCCGTCCTCAAACTATCCATTTTTCAGAACCAAGCTACCTTCCCCCACGAGATGTTCGGCCTCGATCCCCTCCAACCACATACTATACCGCCGCGAACCAACTCTCCTCCCTCGCGAAAGGTCACAATCATTTGAGCAGTCTCGCTCCCTGGTTTCTGCGCATCAAGTCCAATCTCCTCCGACTTCTTTGCGGAGTGGACAGCATGAAGAAGGAGCTTCATGACCTCCGGAGACAAATCGAATCTGCGGAAGGTAGCTGACATTGCCCTCCCATCCTTCCAGTACCTCCGGGTACCACCCCCAGTAAGAGCTCCCTGTGTATCGGCGATATTCTGGGGGTAGGGGACCCTTATGTTCATCTGAAGGATTTTGTCTATGAATCAGCACCCCACAAGTATGACCGCCATCTCATGGCATACTTGTTCATGAAGTCTCTGGATGGTCCAGCTTTAGAATGGTTATATTCCTACCCCCGAGGAAGCGAGAGGATTCAGGATGTCCAAGAAAGGTTCTTTCAGCAATTCCAAGATCGGGTTGGACCCGAATATTCTTTTGTGGATTTGGTAGCTGGAAAATGAAGCCCGAAGAGGAGTTCTCCACTTATGCAGATCGGTGGCATTCATTGGCCGCCAAGGTCCGTTGCCCGATGCCTGAGGAGGAAAATTGAAGTTGTTGATCTCCAATGCAACCCCTACCTACCGAGCCATCCTAGCCATGAACAACATTGCTACCATGCACCAGTTATATAGCTGAGCCCGTTTCATCCAGACCCAACTTAAGGACTCGCCTATACATTCCATGTTCGAGGCCCCTAAAGCCCGTTTATGCCAAGAAGCCGCAAGGCCCAGTCACCGAAGAATCCAAACCAACGAACAAGTAGGTGCAGTTAGCAATCCCCAAGGCCCAGTAGGTAGGTCCCCCTACCCAACAAGCCCAACAGCCATGGAACAACAACAACAATAGACAGCACCTCCCAAGGACAAAATCCTCCCCAAGACCAGCGCCAATTACTCCCAAGTCCTCCACCTCAAAACGGCTACGCCCCAGGAAGCCCAATGGACCCAAGAGAGCCCAATATCCTCCATTACCCGAGTCTCTAGCTGAGGTCTTTGCAGCCCTCATGTCCCTAAATGCCTAAGACTCCCTCCTGAGAAGGCAAATTGGATATGGCGGCTGATCAAACAAAGTACTGCGTCTATCACCGTCATCCAGGCCACAGTGTGTCCGATTGCTTCCAATTCTGGACATGATATATGATCTCCATGAGCAAAACGAGATTGATTGGGCAGAGATGAAAGATTAATCCAAACGCTGAGGGACCAACAGGGTCAGAGGCAACAACAGCAACAGCAAAGGCGACCCAGCCGCAGCAGCAACAACAACAGCACAACAACAACAATAGCAGTACCAGCCCTTCCAGCAGCAATATCAGCAGCAACAGCAACAACAGCAGCCGCAGCAGCCGGCGAATGACCTGGGCATAATCCGTAATCCATGCCACAACATCAGCCCGCTCCAAACCCCCAGCCAGCTCCACCGCCGCCTCCACCCGCACAGGTTAACCCTGTCATCCACCATCCACCACCATAAGCTCAGTGGGCCTTCGATGAAGAGCATGAGGTAGGCAGCTTATGGTCATTCCCACGTTACACCCATTACCCTCGTGCCCACATCCACCATACCTTCCTCCTTCACACCCCACGTTGCCACACCACCTCACCATCCTATTCCCCTATCATACCACCCATTATCCCTCCACCCAGCAACATCCCTTTCTCCCCCACGCCAGCACCATTACTAGCCAAACCCTTCTATCCTTGAAACCACTACCCCTCCACTCCACCATAATCTTGCCCTCCGGAGCGGGTGATGTTCCATCGGATGTACCCTAACACATCCATGCCTGTGCCAGGTCAACCAAGCCAACAAACTAACAATCAGCAGCAGCAAGATATAGACGAGATTGATCCGGTCCCAGGGACCCAATATGATATTTTGAAACATTTAGACCAAACTCCCGCCAAGATCTCCATTCTGGAACTGATCAAGAGGTTGCAGACTCATCAAGATGCCCTCAGGGCCTTCCTGCAGAGGGTCATGGTCAGCGAGGATATGAACCCTGACAACCTGCCCTCCGTGCTTTCTATTGTGAACAAAGGGCCAACAATCACTTTCTCCGATGGCGAGTTAGCGACTCCTGAAGCCAGGAAAATGCCCTTGTGTGTAACACTCAGAATAAATAAGGTAGCCATTGATGCAACATTGGTGGATACAGGAGCTTCGATCAATGTATGTCCACTAAGCACTCTTAGAGCATGCAACATATCAGAACGTCAACTGCAGCCCACGCCTACCACCATCGCTGCGTATGACAATTCGCGACGTGCCTGCCATGGAGTCATCACTTTACAAGCAAAGTTGGGTACCCTCGTAATGTCTGTGGAATTCTATGTATTGAACATGATCATACCTACAAGGCCATCTTAAGGCGCCCATGGATTGAATCGTTTAGGGGCAGTGCCATCTACAGCACACCAATGTCTGAAATTTCCTTCCAGGGGCGGATTGTCAAGGTGAAAAGTGTAGCAACGACACATACGGTGGAAGCCGTTGAGAGAGTATTGCCATCAGTATGGCTATCCAATAAGCCTGTTATCTCTGTGCTTGATGTCAATTATGCTTGGGCCTATACATCTCTTCTAACCGCCCAATTGGTTCTCCCCCTGTGGTGGCAGTAGGAAGATGTGAGCACAAACACGAAGGGTGGGATATCATGTTCAGACTGGTTATCAGTCAGGGAAAGGTCTAGGTGCTCATCTCCAAGGCGAACCAAGACTGTGACCAGCACTAAGAAATTCACAAAGCGTGGCCTTGGATATTCAGAATGGGCCACTTTCTCATCTCCTCCACAATCGGACCAGGGACCACTCACCTGGTCCTTATATGAGCACCTTATCAGGGGCCCATCCAGCCCAGATATAATACCATCATAGAGCACCAAGATCAGCTTATCAAGCTTTAGAGGAGCAGCGGCCCAACAAGAAGAAGAGAGCTGAGGAGGATACTGAGGACCGGATCAAGATGATGGTTGTCTCATCAGTCAGTCTGCTGTTTGAAGAATCAGAAGCTGGGGCAGAAGAGCCAGAATTAGAAGACCTCATTTCTACAGTAGATCGTCTGTTCAGTGAAGAAGATGTGCACGAGTAGCAGTGCAGTGTTATCAGCATTAGCAACCACCACCAGGCGACAGTTGCTTGGATTTGGTGAGGAAAAAGCAGTCAAATCATCCCCCCTTTTCATACGGGAGTTCGGCCAGGGTTTCCCCGGTCTCCCTTCCATCTATTTTATCCTGCTTAATTTTCAATCTTGATTTCATTCCACTGCCTCTCCCCTTCATCATTCAAATCTCTCCCGACGCCGGTGAAAATGTTCATTCACCCTTCACCCCTCTTCGTCATTTTCTTTAATGGTTCGGTCCTGTCTTTTCCCAAAGCCATTTAATCTAATGTATTTTTTATTCGAAACAAAATTTCAAAAAAAAAATATATAATTCAAAAAAAAGTGTGTGTCCTCTTGCTCCCGACGGCGATCCCCGTCACCTCCCTGCCTCTGCTCCCGACGGCGATCCCCGTCACCTCCCTCCCTGCTCCTGGCTCCCGACGGCGATCCCCGTCACCCCCCTCCTACTCCTGCTCTCGACGGCGATCCCCGTCACCCCCCTCCTGCTCCTGCTCTGGCGGCGATCCCCGTCACCTCCCTCCTGCTCTGCTTCCGACGTTGGTGATCCCTGTCAACCCACTCCTGCTCCTCCTCTCGACGGCGATCCCCGTCACCTCCTTTTCTCCTGCTCTCAACGGCGATCCGTCACGTCTGCTCCCCGGAGGCCATCATCGTCCTTCTTTCGCTCATTCGGCCTCACCTGGTGGCCAGACATGGCCATTTCGGGCGATTCGGGTGAGGGGCTTCTACTCCCCTACACCTCCCTGATGCTTGCCGGCACCCTGAGCTTGGGTGGCCCGCTTCCTCCTCCAGCCCCATCGGAGGACCTTCGCGGCCCTGCCGCACCCTTTGTTTCCTTTCAATAAACCTCTGGACGCTTTCCAGAGTCTCCTATAATATCAAATCTAGCTTAAGTTCAGGGGTAGTTTCTAGTAAGTCCCCATCCCCGTCTAGGAAAAAGAAGGGTAGTGGCATACCCCGTAGATATATCTTAGACTTAGTTCAAAGGTGTGGCGCTCTTCTAGCTGTCGAAGAGTTCGTCAAGAAGTAGTGGCTTTGAACTTAGAGGAGATGCCGATAGAGGAAGGGCTAGACGATGGCTTTGGGATATATGAAATTGTAGACGAGAGGACCCATTAGATGAGAGCGATAGTGAGATAGAGGATGCTGCTGAGGCGTATGCTAGTGGTATGAGGAGATTCAATGAACCTACCTCAGCAGCGATGACCTACTAAGAGGTAAACTTGGGAATAGAAGAGGACCCCAAGCTCTTAACCATATCTTCCGGTCTCCCTCCTGAAGAAGAAGAAGTACTCATAGAGATGTTAAGAGAGTTCAAGGATTAATTTGCCTGGTCCTACGATGACATGCTCGGCATTGACCCCAATCTGGTAGAACATAGGTTGATCTTGAAGCCAGGGGCAGTTGCCGTTAAACAAAAGCTAAGAAGATTCCTTGCCCACATTGCTTTGAAGATGAAAGAGGAGATGATAAGCTACACAAAGCCAAGTTCATCTGTGTAGTCCTCTATCCTTTGTGGGTGGCGAACATTGTCCCGGTGATGAAGAAGGACGAAGAGTGCGTATCTGCATAGACTTCTGGGACTTGAATAGGGCATGTCCTAAGGATGATTTCCCCTTACCTACTGGACGTTTGATCGATAATACCGCAGTGTTCGAAACTCTATCTTTTATGGATGGGTACTCCGGCTACAACCAAATTCGTCTAGCCCCGGAGGATCAAGAGAAGACCTCCTTCACCACCCCATGGGGAACATATTGCTATGTGGTCATGCGTTTGGACTAAAGAATGCCGGCGCCACTTATCAAAGATCAATGCTAGCTATCTTCCACGACATGTTCATATTGATGTTGAGGTTTACGTGGATGATATTGTGGTGAAGTCTCGAACCAGAAGAGAGCATTCCTCCGTGCTTGCCAGGGTGTTTCGCCGCGCACAAGAGTATCAATTAAAGATGAATCCAAAGAAGTGCTGTGTTCGGAGTTTCCTCAGGAAAACTGCTAGGCTTCATAGTTCGTAAATGGGGGATTCAAATAGACCCACACAAGGCCAGGGCAATCAATGAGATGCCTCCTCCGAAGAACATATCTGAGCTTCAAGGTTTGATTGGGTCGGCTGCAGTTTATAAGGAGGTCATATCTCAGCACTCCCAAAGATGTCGTCCTTTCTACGAACTGTTGAGAGGAGGAGTTAATTTTGAATGGAACGATAAGTGCCAAGAGGCCTGATGAGCTCAAGAGTTATCTTATGAATCCGCCCGTGCTTCAGGCACCTATTCCTGGGAAAACCCTTAATCCTGTATCTGTCGACAATTGAGGACTCCCTAGGAGCTGTCCTTGCTCAGTGACGAGTCCGGCAAAGAAAAGGGCAGTCTATTACCTGTCTAGGCTCTTCAATCCTTCCGAGCTCAAACTCACCACAATGGAGAAAACCTGTGCAGCGCTAGTTTGGGTAGTGCAGAATTGAAGCACTACTTCCTAGCTCTAAGGTGAGTTTGATTTCTAGAATGGATCCTATCAGGTATCTCCTTGAAAAGCCAGTCCTCGCCGACAGATTGGCACGCTGGCAAAGTTCCTCTCTCAGTTGATATCTCCTTTATTGTTCAGAAAGCCATAAAAGGGTATGCCATTGCTGAGCACCTCGCTCACCTTCCTCTTCCTCATAGTGATACGGTTCAAGAGGAATCCCCCGATGAAAACTATCACTTGTCTCCCATGATCCCTTCTGGTCACTCCACTTTGATGGAGCTCTCAATTCTAGGGGACGGGGCATAGGTGCTGTCTTGCTCACCCAGAAGGATCACCATTCCTTTGGCTTATCAACTCCAGTTCTACGCCACCAACAATGTCTCGAGTATGAGGCTCTCCTAGACGGTCTAAGCTTGCCTACCTCTTAGGCGTGCGTCACCTCAAGATCATAGGAGATTCTCAGCTCGTTCTTCGGCAAGTCCTTTCTACCTATCGCACCCGTGACCCCAAGCTCAAGCCTTATCAAGATCTGGTCACGCTCCTCGCCAAGCAATTCCGTCAATCATCTACATTCATACTCCTCACTCTCAGAACATTCTGGCCGATGCTCTAGCATCGTTAGCTTCGTCTCTCTCCTTTCCTCTCAGCCGTAGTGCTGAGACTATCACTGTTCAGAGGTTAGAAGCTCCTTAAACTCACGATCCGTGGTTCTTAAACCTTAGGAGCTCTCTAGTTCTGAAGGCAGAGAAGAAGGAAGCGAAGAGTATTACTTGTGAATTGGGAGAGTTGATGGAAGAAGAAAGGCGTGGTACCATGAGATTGAGCAATATTGCAGGGACGTACCCTCCCAGAAGAAGCTGAGCAGAAGATAGGCGAGCTATCCGTAGAGCGGCATTAAAGTATACCTCGTGGGTGAAGTTCTTTACAGACGCGCTCTAAATGGAATGCTCCTTAGATGTGTGACAGATGAGAGGCTTGGAAGATAGTGGAAGGCTCCCACTCTGGGGTGAGTGTGGAGGGCATGTGAATGGTTAGATGTTAGCAAGAGATCCTTAGGCAGGGCTACTACTGGCCAACCTTAGAAGAGGACTGTGCCTCCTACGTTCGTAGGTGTGTCAAATGCCAAATCCATGCCGATAAAATCCATGCTCCCTCTTCATCTTTGCATCCGCTATCTTCTCCTTGGCCTTTCTCCATGTGGGCCTTTGATATCATCGGGCCCCTCGGTGACCCTAATGCTCAGATAAAACAAAAATCCTTCATCCTCACTGCCCTGAGTATTTCACCAAGTGGGCCGAAGCAGAAGCGTTTGCAGAAATCAAAGGTTCGACCGTGTGCAGATTTATCATGAAGAATATTATGCGCTGTTTGGAGTGCCAGGCAGCCTCGTCACCGACAATGGACCGCAGTTCATATCCAAGAGCTTCAAGACCTATGTAAGAGATTCAACATTTCCTTGCATCATTCGTCTCCATATTATCCGCAGGGCAACGGCCAGGCGAAGCCACAAACAAAACACTTTTGAAAATTTTGAAAGAAAACTTGTGAGTCTAATAAATTCGCTGATTGGCCAGAAAAGCTAATTAAGGCTCTGTGGGCCTACCGCACCTCCGTACGAACGCCACGGGGCAAACTCCATTCTCACTTATATACGGAATGGAAGCGGTATGTCCACATGAGATCCCATCCCCTCGCTAAGAATTCAGTTGGACAAGGAACTTAATCCCGATGAACATCGGGAGGCGTTACTTACACAACTAGAACTCTTAGACGAACGGCGTCTAGCTGCAGCCGATCATGTGCTTTCATATCAAAATAGACTCTCAAGATCTTTTCAGAAGAAAGTGATTGAGCGTAAATTTCAAGAAGGAGACATGGTTTTGAAGCAAATTTCATAAAACCTGGAGGTCCAAGGTCCAAATTGTCAGCAAACTAGGAAGGGCCATACGTCGTTAAAGAAGTGTACTCGGGGAACGCGTATAGGCTAGTTAATGCCGATGGTGATGAACTCTCTCACCCATGGAATGGATTATATCTTAAAAGATTCTACCCTGATAAACAGTCTTTTGATAACAACACCAATTGACAGGTAGCCATTTGCCAAGTGTCTCGCTTCCTCTCCTATTGCAGAAAATATTTATGCTCAATCGCATACTCGGCATGGTAACCTAAGGTCATTTCCCTTCATGTATGGTGTTCTCGCTTAGCCCTCATTCAGGGAAGCAAAGGTCAATTCTCTCCTTACTCGGACAAGGTCTAGGGGCAAGGGGGAGGCTAGTGTAAACGTGCAACAGTGTAAACTATGTGTTTGAGTCTCAAAGAGGGACCTGAAGTTCTAAGAGAAAAAAGTATATAGCGCAAAAATAAAGTGACAAAATGAAATGAAGGGGCATGTTAAGAGTGGCAGTATAGTTCCCGCGGGACGTCCTTGAGCCCGGTCGCACGCATGCCCCAATCAAAGAAAAATACTGTGGCCCTAAAGTCCCTGGACAACAGATGAATCTCACATGTGGCATACTCGTTGCAAGATTACAAGCCAGTAATCCCGACCCCGAGATTAAGTCTTATCACATTTATATTCTTCCTATCCTCCCTAAAGTGACCAAAGAATCCCTACACTTGGTCTGTGTTGGAACATTGACGTCCCAAGGGGCGAGAAATCTTAGCGAACCTAAGACGACATGCGTTGCACATAAACCTTACTCGCCAAAGTGAGATGGAGGTAAGGCTCAGGGCTAATCGCTCAAGAATAAGAAGTGTTGTTATCAAAAGAAATTTCAAAAAAAATTCAAAAATCTCAAAAAAAAATTCAAAAAAAAAATAAAAAAATCAAAAGATCCCAAAACCCCAAAAAAAAAATCAAAATTTCAAAAATCCAAAAAAATCAAAAGATTCCCAAAACCCAAAAAAAAAAATCTTCAAAAAAATAAAAAAAATGTGTACATATGCTTTTCTTTAGCATGCCTATTTTCATTGTCTTTTCGCCTATTTAATAAGACTCGGCCCCTTGACAATTACGGAGGTTAAGAGTTCTATCATTTTAACGCAAGGGGCTGAGCCGAAGAATAGATCTAACTTGTTCTTCTAAGTGTGTGCAGGAGCAGGCATTTCAAAAAAGCAAGTACAAAGTCACACTCAAACTCTCTGTCTCTCTCGCTTGTTTGAAACTCGCCTCTCACTCGTGTCAATCGCAAACCATTCATTTATCACAAATATTGGCATGAAAGTAAAAGCTGCACTAAGCTATGAACAATGTGTACATAGATAAAGGGGAGGTGGCTCACAAGTCTCCTCACTGTCCACCGCCACTCTCCCCGGATCCCTCTCGCCTATCTGGAGGTGGTAGCATCTCGCCACCCCCTCTGCCATCATGGGCACTACCCTCGCCTGCCGGCTCTCCTCCTCCTCGTTCCTCTGCCTGCTGGAGGAACCTGTCAAGTACTGTCCAACAGAGGTGCCGGTCGCCCTGCTAATGCTCGCCCCGCTCTGGCTCCGACTGCGTGAACGGCCTATGTCCGTCACGATCTGCTGAAGGCTCCGCGCCAGCGTCTGCTGTGCCAACAACTCCGCACGCAGTCGGTGACCTCCTCCTGGTCTCCAGGCGGCCTCTGCACCACAGTGTAAGTCTCGGGTCTAGTGGATCCTTATTTGGGTCTTGTAGAGGTTCGTTGTGGTTGGCGGCCACGGGCTAGCCGTCGGCTGTGAGTTAGCGTCCAGAGATGTGGACGTTTGTCGATGAACTTGACATCATGCGATCTGGACGTCAAGGCTTAGGCGGTTCAGTAGGCGGCTGGGGATGTGGACGTCTACTGGTCGGCCTTTAGAAATAGGTCAGCCCGAGTGCAGAAACCTTTCTTCTCTTTTCCTTCCTTCCCTCCACTTCTGCCTTTGTCTGTTTCCACTGCTTTTGATGGTTGATGGGAGTTCGTGGGAAGACTCTGGTCCGCGTGGCGGTGCTGGATCGGGCGGGAAAATGCGAAGAATTGGTGTAATTCGCGCGGAGACTTCGAGGGGTTCGGTGCGATTGGTGGCTGTTTGGGAGTTTTTAAGGCGTTCTGAGGTCGGGACTTAACTCCTATAACCTCCTTAGCAAACCAGCATGCTCATTTGTGTGAATTAGTATGCCAATTGCGGTTTAAGGTTGGGTTATACCATGCCGGGATTTGGGTGTTTTGGGCAATCTAAGCATTAGATTGTTTAGTTTTGATGTTTTGATAGTGTTAAAGGATGTGAGGAGGCTTTTCCTTCCATCAGTAAGTGTTCTAATTGGGTAAATCTACCCAATTGGACTGACCCGGCACTGTTCTGGGTCTGGGGGACTAAAGAGCTTATGTCCACATCTGTTGAAGTTGAGATCTTCAAGGTTGATATAAACGACAAGGTCGATTGCCGTTGAGTTATGGTTAACATCATGATGAGTGCCGTTTAATTTATTAGCGATAATCGATGCTGCCGTTAATATCCTGTGCCCCAGCAGGCTTTGGTCCTGTATTCTGCTTCAAGGTGTTGACGTGTGATGTCCGCCTGTTAACACATTCTGCCAGGATTAGAGTGTGACTCTGCTTGTGCATTTGAGTAGTTAGTTGTGACGAGGGGTTCACTTATTGTGCGGGGTTTCAGGCGTTGAGTGTGTTCCGTCTGTTGTACGCGCGTTGCGTTACCGCGTTCCCGTTTTTTGTGTTTCCTAGGCGTGGGTGCGACTCCATCTAGATGACTAGCGTGTGGTTATCCTCTGCTAGTGAGCCAGGACGCCGAGTGCGACTCTGTCCTGTGCGTACTCCTTGTGGTGGTTTTGAGCCGGTCTCCGTGGAGCCCCTTCTCTACCGCTAGGGTCAGGCGTAGGGGAAAAACGGTCGTGGACCAGACGCGAGAGAGAGCGTCTGTAGTGTGCACACGTGGCTGGGTTGAGAGCCTCTGTGGTGACGGGACGCCGAGCCACAGAACCTAGCTGAGTCCTACTTACTGTGTGTGTGAGTGTGTGTTACTGAGCCGCGAGGTTTACAGTTTTGTGTTGTGGTGCGACG
The DNA here is from genome assembly GCA_014218235.1 of Colocasia esculenta. NCBI lineage: Eukaryota > Viridiplantae > Streptophyta > Magnoliopsida > Alismatales > Araceae > Colocasia > Colocasia esculenta. The sequence continues at coordinate 23,054 of JACBKR010001171.1, forward strand.
TGTACTTACTTTCAGTTTTTACTTTCCGCACTTTAGTTCTGTTACCGGTGGGGTACTTTTCCCTACTGGGTCTCTTTTCTTGAGACTCACTCCCCTCCCTTTTAGGTGGGTCTTCGTCACTCCCGTTCCAGGCGAGTCTAGCCACTCCGGTGTTGGTGTCCTTAGCTGCAGTGAGTAGTACTTTTGTTGTACTTCTGTACTCTATACTTGCTCGGACTCTGAGTTGTACATGTTATGTTCATATAGTGAATTTTACAACTTTACATGGTGTGTATCTTCTTATATATAGTCTCCTCGGACATTCCTTTTTACCCTTCCGAGCTTGTCTCGTGGGTTAGCGGGTCAGAATTCGGGTTACTGGTGTTTACTGGTAATGCGGATTCTGGGTCGTTACAGTTTGGTATCAGAGCGTGGTCTGATGAGATATATATAAGGAAATACCCATCATGTTAACTCAGAGTATAAAGAGTACAGTTGCAGCTATTTAACCGGAGTAGTTAGTGTATTCATGTGTGCATTTTTGCTCTGTGTATAGTACTATGGCACCTAGGCGACGTCCTAGAGAGGGAGTGGCTGAGCAGGTGACTCGTCAGGAGGCTGGAGATGCTCCGCCACCTCAGCAGACGTAGCTTTGCCACAGGATGCACACAGTGGTATTGTTCCGCCGCCGCCGCCTCCTCCTCAGGTAGCTCAGGGATTAGACATGACTCGATTTCTTGTGGGGATGGCTCAGTTTGCAGCTCAGCACCGTGATGCGCCGGTACCCAGTGTGGTACTGGAAAGGTGTTGAGGGAGTTCTTGCAGTTTCAGCCTCCTCAGTTTTTGGGCCAGATGATCCAGATGCAGCACGGTCATGGTAGATGCAGTGGAAAGGACTTTTCGTTCCATGGAGTGTGTTCCCGAGGAGCGAGTGCTGTTAGCCAGTTACCAGTTGTAGGTGCAGGCGTTGACTTGGTGGTCCTCTGAGTGGGAGACTACTTTTCAGTCTCACCCACTTTGACAGATTCCGTGGCAGGAGTTTGTCGTTTCTTTTGAGAGAGCCTCTGTCCTACTTACGTCCGGATGGAGAGGTTGTACCAGTTCTGGAGGTGCACTTGCAGCAGAGGGACTTTACTGTAGTGCAGTACAGGTCAGGATTGTAGAGCTAGGGCGTTATGCTCCACAGATTATGGCAGATGAGGGTCTGAGGACTCAGCAGTTTTGAGGGGCTTGAGGCCAGAGCTCAGGCAGGCGCTGATAGTTGCTCGTGTCACAGACTTGGACGCAGCCTATCAGACAGCAGCAGCGTTGGAGGCAGACACTTTGCGGACTCGTGCTCAGAGCGCAGAGGTTCAGACACAGGTAGTTCCTTCTCAGCCTCGACAGCAGCAGGGTAGTGTGCAGACGACCCCGAGGACTGCGACTTCCTACGCGTCCACTTCTACTGGGACGACGACGAAGTCAGGATCTCGGAGGAAGTTTCGGCGTGATAGGAGGCAGGCAGAGCAGAGACAGCAGTCTGTTGGGAGTGTCAGCAGCCTGTAGGGCAGCCTTGCAGCAGGTACAACGTACTTTTGCTGGTCAGTGTTACCGGTGTGACCAGATGGGTCACATGGCGCGAGATTGTCCTTTGTTACCTCGTGTGCCGCAGCAGCAGACCAGTCACAGCCCCGAGTGCAGCAGCGCCGCAGCAGCAGCAGCACCCGTGCAGCAGCGTCAGCAGACCGGAGGTTTCTGGTGCGTCGAGAGGTAGAGGTCGTGTTACTCACTTGACCCGTGCAGACGCGGAGGCAGCTCACTAGTGGAAGGTACTGTTTTCAGTTTTTGGTTATACGCTAGAGTTTTGTTTGATTCCGGTGCCTCTCACTCTTTTTGTGTCTGAGGAATTTTTAGACTCCTTGGAGAGTTGAGTTCGGGAGAGTCTATTGAGTTAGCAGTAGAGTTGCCGACAGGGGACTTTGTCCTTACGTCCTACTGTCTCGGCTCGTTTGTTTGCTTTGCAGTTGCATGACTATGATGTGATTTTGGGTGTGGACTGGTTAGAGTGGTATGGTGCAGTGATGGATTGCCAGAAGAAGAGGGTGCACTTGCGGATACCTGGGGAAGCGGCGTTCTACTTCCAGGGTATCGTACCTCTTACTCTCGCTTTTTAGTTTCTGCTTTGAGGGCAGGGAGGTTACTTGCTTCTGATTGTCAGGTTTCCTAGTTTTCTGCAGTTACTCTTAACCAGAATGCCTCGGGAGTGGGGGACATTCCTGTAGTGTGTGAGTTTCCGGATGTTTTTTCCAGAAGAGTTGCCTAGTCTACCGCCAGAGAGAGAGATTGAGTTTACTGTGGATTGGTTCCTGCACTATACCTTTTGCTCAGCACCGTACCGCATGGCACCAGCAGAGTTGAGGGAGCTGAAGAGACAGCTTGAGGAGTTGTTGGAGAAGGGCTATATTCGTCCTAGCTTTTCTCCGTGGGGATCACCTGTTTTGTTTGTCCGGAAGAAGGATGGTAGCCTGAGATTGTGTATCGATTATCGGAAGCTAAATCAAGTGACCATCAAGAATAGGTATCCTTTGCCTAGGATTGATGATCTCTTTGATCAGCTTCAGTCTGCTCATGTCTTTTCGAAGATCGACCTGAGATCGGACTACTATCAGTTGCGGATTAGAGATTCTGACATTGAGAGGACTGCTTTTCGGACCAGATATGGACATTTTGAGTATTTGGTGATGCCGTTTGGGCTCACCAATGCTCCAGCGCCTTCATGGATCTGATGCACAGGGTGTTCCACCAGTTTTTGGACCAGTTTGTCGTAGTGTTTGTGACGACATTTTGGTATACTCCGTTTCGGAGGAGGAGCACGCCGAGCACCTGAGGATCGTGTTACAGATCTTGCGAGAGCACCAATTGTATGACAAACTTAGTAAGTGTGAGTTTTGGCTACAACAGGTTCACTTTTTGGGGCACGTGATCTCAGGTGAGGAAGTTTCTATGGATCCAGCGAAGGTTGAGGCAGTTTTGCAGTGGGAGAGTCCCAGATCTGTGTCTGAGATTCGTAGCTTTCTGGGTTTGGCAGGTTACTACTGCAGGTTTGTTCGAGATTTTCTCAGGTTGCTGCACCCTTGACTCGGTTGACGAGAAAGGGAGTTCCATTTGTGTGGTCGGAGTAGTGTGAGCAGAGCTTCATAGAGTTGAAGCGACTGCTTACGTCAGTGCCAGTCCTTGCCTACCTTCAGGTGAGGAGGGTTTTGAGGTGTGCACAGATGCTTCAGGTGTTGGTTTGGGTGCAGTTTGATGCAGCAAGGCCGGGGGTGGCTTATGCGTCTCGCCAGCTTAAGCCCCACGAGGAGAGTTACCCGACCCATGACCTAGAGCTTGCAGCTGTGGTGTTTGCTTTGAGGATTTGGCATCTTTACCTGTACGGAGTGAGTTTTGTAGTCCGTACCAACCACCAGAGCTTGAGGTATGTTTTCTCATAGAAGATCTGAATATGAGGCAGCGTCGATGGATGGAATATCTGAAAGACTATGATTTTAGCATTGAATATAAGCCTGGAAAGGCGAATGTAGTTGCAGATGCTTTGAGTAGGAAAGCACAGATGAGTCATCTGATGCTTAGAGTGGCAGTTGTGGCAGTCTGGCAGAAGGGTCTTTCAGAGTTTCGTCCAGTCATCGTCTGTGTGTGTTGGGCGTTTGTTGGCAGCTCCCGCCGTTGTGAGACAGGTTGCTGAGGCTCAGCAGATAGATCCCGAGTTGCACAGTGTGTTGCTTCTCCCAGAGGTTGAGCTTTGCGAGGACGGACTGTTAGGTTCCGAGATAGACTATATGTTCCTGTTGAGGAGTCTGTCAGAGAGTTTGTGTTGCAGGAGGCACATGGTTCCAGATACTCGATTCATCCAGGGTCGACCAAGATGTATCACAGGTTGAGACGTCAGTTTTGTGGCCTGGGATGAAGAGAGACATAGCGGCTTTTGTTGCTAGGTGTTTGGTCTGTCAGCAGGTGAGCCGAACATCAGCGTCCAGGAGGACTTGTGCAGCCGTTAGAGATTCCGATGTGGAAGTGGGACCATGTGACGACTGACTTTTTTTGTGGTTTGCCGAGGACAGCTGGAGTTTTGACAGCATTTGGGTTCTCGTGGACAGATTGACGAAGACTGCCAGATTCTTGCCTGTCAGGACTAGTTGGGGTGTGAGTAGGTTGGCCGCATTGTACGTAGAGCGGATTGTTCCTTTGCACGGAGTGCCGATCTCTATTGTGTCAGATAGGGATCCTCGCTTCACTTCAGGGTTCTGGCACAGTTTCCAGAGAGCTTTGGGGAATGAGTTGGCTTTTAGTTCCGCCTACCACCCTCAGTCAGACGGTCAGTCAGAGCGGACTATCCAGACTTTGGAGGACATGCTTAGAGCTTGTTGTCTGAGTGGCAGGGATCGTGGACAGCTCACTTTCCGTTGGTCGAGTTTGCATATAATAATAGCTATCACTCCAGTATCGGTTTGGCACCATATGAGGCTTTGTACGGACGACCTTGTCGCACTCCTCTTGACTGGTTCGAGGTTGGCGAACAGATTGTCACAGGGCCAGAGTTGGTACAGCAGGCAGTTGAGATAGTTCAGCTTGTGAGGCAGAGGCTTCAGTCAGCTCAGAGTCGGCAGAAGAGTTATGTCAGCATCAGCGCAGACCACCGCTCGAGTTTCAGGTAGGAGACCAGGTGTTTGTTCGTGTGTCTCCTATGAAGGGAGTGGTGAGGTTCGGTAGGCGTGGAAAGTTGAGTCCTCGCTTTATTGGACCTTTCACCATTACTGAGCGTGTCGGAGATTTGCGCACAGACTTGAGCTTCCGTCAGAGTTGGCAGCAGTCCACGATGTGTTCTATGTATCGATGCTTCGGAGGTACTTTTCTGACGAGTCTCACATTCTCCAGAGTGCAGAGTGGTTTGAGGTGACTCCAGTGTTGACTGTACCAGAGTTTCCGTTGCACATTGAGGATCGCCGAGTTCAGAGGTTGAGGAACAAGGCTATTCTGTTAGTTCGTGTTGCGTGGCAGCGGCATTCAGGTGGTGAGTCGACATGGGAGCGAGAGGACGAAATGCGCGAGCAGTTTCCGTACCTCTTTGGTGAGTCTTCTTCCTTGTTTTTGAATTTTGAGGACAAAATTCCTTAAGGGGGGAGGGCTGTAAGGTCTCGGGTCTTAGTGGATCCTTATTTGGGTCTTGTAGAGGTTCGGTTGTGGTTGGCGGCCAGGGGCTAGCCGTCGGCTGTGAGTTAGCATCCAGAGATGTGGACATTTGTCGATGACTTGACGTCATGCGATCTGGACGTCAAGGCTTAGGCGGTTCAGTAGGCGGCTGGGTATGTGGACGTTACTGGTCGGGCCTGTAGAAATAGGTCAGCCCTAGAGCAGAAACCTTTCTTCTCTTTTCCTTCCTTTCCCTCCCTTCTTCTGACTTTGTCTGTTTCCACTGCTTCTGATGGTTGATGGGAGTTCGTGGGAAGACTCTGGTACGCGTGGCGGTGCTGGATCGGGCGAGAAACGCGAAGAATTGGTGTAATTCGCGCGGAGACTTCGAGGGGTTTCGGTGCGATTGGTGGCTGTTTGGGAGTTTTTAAGGCGTTCTGAGGTAGAGACTTAACTCCTATAACCCTCCTTAGCAAACCAGCATGCTCATTTGTGTGAATTAGTATGCCAATTGCGGTTTAGGGTTGGGTTATACCATGCCGGGATTTGGGTGTTTTGGGCAATCTAAGCATAGATTGTTTAGTTTGATGTTTTGATAGTGTTAAAGGATGTGAGGAGGCTTTTCCTTCCATCAGTAAGTGTTCTAATTGGGTAAATCTACCCAATTGGACTGACCCGGTGCTGTTCTGGGTCTGGGGGACTGAAGAGCTTAATGTCCACATCTGTTGACGTTGAGATCTTCAAGGTTGATATAAACGACAAGGTCGATTGCCGTTGAGTTATGGTTAACGTCATGATGAGTGCCGTTTACTTCTTATTAGCGACAATCGATGCTGCCGTTAATATCCTGTCCCCCAGCAGGCTTTGGTCCTGTATTCTGCTTCAAGGTGTTGACGTGTGATGTCCGCCTATTAACACATTCTGCCAGGCTTAGAGTGTGACTCTGCTTGTGCATTGAGTAGTTAGTTGTGACATGAGGGGTTCACTTATTGTGCGGGGTTTCAGGTGTTGAGTGTGTTCCCTCTGTTGTACGCGCGTTGCGTTACCACGTGCCCGTTTCTTTTGTGTTTCCTAGGCGTGGGTGCGACTCCGTCTAGATGACTAGCGTGTGTTATCCTCCGCTAGTGAGCCAGGACGCCGAGTGCGACTCTGTCCTGTGCGTACTCCTTGTGGTGGTTTTGAGCCGGTCTCCGTGGAGCCCCTTCTCTACCGCTAGGGTCAGGCATAGGGGAAAAACCGGTCGTGGACCAGATGCGAGAGAGAGCGTATGTAGTGTGCACATGTGGCTGGGGTTGAGAGCCTCTGTGGTGACGGGACGCCGAGCCACAGACCCTAGCTGAGTCCTACATACTGTGTGTGTGAGTGTGTGTTACTGAGCCGCGAGGTTTACAGTTTTGTGTTGTGGTGCGACGGGTACATACTTTCAGTTTTTACTTTCCGCACTTTAGTTCTGTTACGGTGGGGTTACTTTTCCCTACTGGGTCTCTTTTCTTGAGACTCACTCCCCTCCTTTCAGGTGGGTCTTCGTCGACTCCCGTTCCAGGCGAGTCTAGCCACTCCGGTGTTGGTGCTCCTTAGCTGCAGTGAGTAGTACTTTTGTTGTACTTCTGTACTCTGTACTTTGCTCGGACTCTGAGTTGTACATGTTATGTTCATATAGTGAATTTTACAGCTTTACATGGTGTGTATCTTCTTATATATAGTCTCCTCGGACATTCCTTTTTACCCTTCCGAGCTTGTCTCGTGGGTTAGCGGGTCAGAATTCGGATTACTTGTTGTTTACTGGTAATGCGGATTCTGGGTCGTTACACACAGCGTCGCCAGCTCCCTCGTCATCTCCGCTACCTGTGCCTCAGTTGCCTCCGCCCGGATGCGCAGCTGGTCCCTCTCGCTCCGGGTAGCCTGGGCCTCCCCCCGGAACCGGTCCCTCTCGCTCCGGGTAGCCTAGGCCTCCCCCCGGAACCGGTCCCTCTCACCCTGCAACTCCATAGCATGCTCCGTAGTAAACTGCAAGTCTCTCTCCTGCACAACAAGCAATCAATCAGCATCAATTGAAAATGATCAACTCAAATCTTCAAATGTACTTACCCGCTCCTCCAGGTGCCTCTGAGCCTCCTCGGCTCTCAGCACCGCCCCTGCTAGCCGGGCCTCCAGAAGCGATGGAGAGCCCCCTGCACTCCGAGAGGAGGAGGCACCGCCGGCTCCAGCACCCCTCACTCTCTCCAACTCAGTCCGCTGCACACAAAAAGGTATGTCAGTTTCTAAAATCTGCTTGAGTTAAATCAAAGGCTGAAATTGAACAAGGTACTTACTAGCTCCGCTGTCTGCCTCTGAGCTGCCTCCCGATCTTGCATCGCCGAGTGAAGCAGGGCTCGGAGTGATGCAATCTCGCCAGTAACATCCACCTGCAATCCATTGCAAATCATCAGTTCTTATCCGTAAATCCAAATTCATTGAGCCATGGTTTAGGAGTTCTACCTGGTGTCGGGCGCTCTTGTATACCTTTCCTCCATACTTCAAGGCATATGCCTGGAGGTAGGCATCGTCAGTGGTCACGTCCGGTCTGACCGCCTTGCCCTTGCACTCCCAATTTTCAATCTGCTCTCGTGCCCGCTCACGCCAGTCTGTCGTTCGTGAAGTCCCCGAAAGCTCCGACCCGACCGGCGGAAACGGACCGGACGGGGAACTCCACGACACTCTATTGAAGCCCTAGTGAGCACTGGGTCAGGAATAGGTTCAGAGGTAGCACAAGGTTTAGCGCATGCAACCACACTGACCTACCGAAGTAGGGGCGGGCCTGCGCTAACCAAGGCTGTCCTCATCACCCTCACCCAAATATGGCTGCCAAACCACCTGCAAAAGAAAAAAGGCAAATCTGATCAGTCATTAGGCAATTGAATCAAGCAAATAATTTAAGCAAAGGAAAAGATTAAGGGTACTTACATCCAGGTAGGGGTAGCAGTAGATGGCCTCCTACAAGCGCTCCAGCTGGTCGGCAAGGTGGCGGGTGTCTCGACGAGAGTCCCAACGGCGTGCAATGGGCACGAGGCCCGGCCGTGTGAGATCCCCTCTCCCCAGGGCTGGGAGGTGTAGATAGGCCCAAACCTGCAAGATGAAAGACAAGTCAGATGGTAGTTTAAGTGAATGCAGTTTAATTCCAGAAGGGTTAGAGGAGAAGGTGTACCTGAAGGAAGGGGTAGAAACCGCTCGTAGACGTCTGCCACTCTGAGGTGCTCAAGCCGTCGAACTTGTGAGCTAGAAAGGCTGCTCCCCAAGCATACCCCCCTACCTCACCTAGGTCCTCCAGCAAGGGCAGGAAGTGGCAGTAGACTGCGTCGCCTCTCGTGGCAAACAAAAGTCTACCAAGAAAGAGAACGAGAAAGCGGCGCAAGTCCAAGTCCGCCTGCGGCCCAGGCTCACTCACTAGCTCTCTCCGGCTGACCCTAGCTAGCCTCTGCAGGTACTCATTGTGACGGACTAGGGTATTTATGCCCATTAAGGCTCCATATCCAGATCCACCTCCCGCGAACGGACCGAAGTCTCGCAAGGGATAGCTCACACAACTGTCCAGTAAGAATATGAAAGACAAACCACAAGAGTATAAGACACAAGAAAGTACATGTGCTCATACCTGCATATAACAATATACAACTGTCCCATTACATTAATACATGTCCAAATAAAAAGTACAACTACCTGGGGCATACCCCGAGGGAGCACAAGCTCGAACAACACTAACTACAACACAACTGCTGGTGTACAAGTCTGACACCACTCTTCTTCAAGTCAAACACAGGCAAGCCGTGAAAAGAACTGTAGGGGAATGAGCCTCAACAAGTCACAGGCTCAGTAGGGAGGCCCCCAAAGAACAACAACAAAAAACAAAGAGACCTCAACCTCAAAGGGGTCTCACTGGCCACACATATAGCCAACCATTTCATGCTCACAACATTCACAGTAGATAATAGCTGAACTTTAAATATAACAATAAACAACAAGTCCTCGGAAGGAGTGTGGGACTACGGGACTAATATAATATTATTAGTCAGCCCAACTACTAAAGTGCCTAAACCACAGTCTCACCGGCACACTGTTACAACAACTGGTTGCCTAAGCTATAAGCCACATAGACAAATCACTGTCCAGGCTACAAGCTTCACAGGCGAACCTCTAACACTTGGGTAACAGGACTGCTAACTAAAAGCTGGTCCCTTATACCCCAAACCACACTATGTCGAGAGCCACATATAAAGTGATAGGACTGGCTACAGCTAGCTAGTCTATGACATAGTAACACCATAATCGGAACCATATCCAAGAAGGGTAAAACACAACAAAGTGGAAGGTCTCACACGGCCTCCAAAGTACAAATCCATTAAACCATAGTACGCCTAGGCCATAAGCCTCATCGGCAAATTACCCACAAAGGGTAACATATCTGACAACCACAAACTAATCCACGATAACTATAAACTAAGATCTACTTAAAACGGATAGGATATACAAGTGGCAGGTCAAACCACAAGACCTCCACACACACAAATACCTGAAAAGGGTCGGTACACAATATACCACCACAAAACTGTAAAGTAATCCACGAAGGGTATAGGTACCTGCTACCTCAAGGTACCAACACAAACAACCTTACGAAAGGTACTAGTAGGTGGTAAACACAACACAGAACCACAACTAACTGTGCCTTCACTTAGGCACAACATTACAAGTGAACCTAGACCGGCAAGTCACACAAGCTACAACTAGAGCCGGTAAAGCACGAGTCGTAAAGGAACGACGCCACCACACGGGAATGGACTACTGGCTGATCAGGCCAGTATCCAACCCGGACAACACAACACAAGAACAACCTCTCAGTCTCGCAGTCATGGACGAAAGGTCCAATTGCCGCTCCACGAGAACAAGTCAAACAACTGTGGAGACCAACCAACACCACACCTGCAGACACACAGCTGCAGGTCCATGCCTGACACCTCTAGGGTCTTTGGCCGGATCACCCTAAAGTGAGGCACTAGAAAACAGGACTAGCTGGGGACCAGTGTCGACTACTGGTGTCCGTACCCCCAACTACGAGCGCGCTACAAGCGACTGCACACCCACAAACACACAAGTCGCTACCCTACTGTCGTCTTTCCCTCAGCCGGACGTACAACTCAAACACAAGAGTGAGGGTGTCCAGGAAGACGACACAGACCTCAACGGTACCACACTGTACCGGGACAAAACCCCGAGCACAACAAACACACGTGCCTGGCTCACAAAGAACCTGGGGTACCCGACTAGAGAGGCATTCTGGAATAGGCACCGGACCACCACACTCGGCTAATACAAACCACGACATATACACAAACACTTTCTATTACCGATCACGGTACACAAATCACCATTAAGGATAGCTTGTCCTAGTCACCCTGTGACTTACAAGCTAACCTGCATAATCACACACATAAACTATATTAATAATACACCACAGCCTGTCATCGGTCACCTTGGACCTACAAGCTAACTCACACTAACACACATTTAAACCACGATAGCCAATCATATTTGCCTATCATTAAACACCTTGTGACAATAGGAGTCACATAAACACAGATCACGATAATCACACTTATACTTTACTAATTATCCATCTAGAATAATTTATAAAAGATTCTAAAGAGTCAGGGCTAAGTTCAGACGTGAACCTCATCGCCACAATACCACAGACTAATCATAATAATTAATATATAATTAACACAATGACGCACAATGTGCCATGCACTCACAAACCACATGCATGACATTAAAACTACATAAACATCACGTGTATAGTACACCAGCCAGGTGTACCACACGTCATTCACTTAAACCACATGTCCAACACATGGACATCACACTCCAAGAGTGATACAGGTGCCAACACCCCACACATACTACGTAATACCAAGCCGATTACGGACACCACTTATTAACCACATAAAACATGCCCACTTAAAGAGCAATACGCTCCATGAGCATAACGCGTGCAATGGCTCTCACCTGTCATTGCCATGCACACACAACCACGTAATATTTATAACAAGAAAAGCAACGTGAAACACACTGCGCTACTGCATGCGCAAGTTGGCGGCAACATCGATCGCCGTCCACCAGATATAAACGGCAATATCCCCTGCCGTCAATATTAAATAAACTCGATATTAACGGCTAGCCATCTGGCCGTTAATCTCCAACCGAAGAATCTGGCGTCAATCGATATTGACGCCAAGATCTTCAATACCCAGCGCATACAGAACACCCAAACCGGCCCAAGGCCAGTCATATGGGCAACTTAGCCCCACAATCGATAAGAAAACAAGGGGAGACACTTCCCCATACATCTACATACTACAATTAAACCGGAGAAACAAGATCCAACACTTGGATCAATCAAACCACCCAATTTCCCGGCATGAAGACCCCATTTCCCAAAACTCAATTAATATCCGATTTATGCTAAGAAAGCATGACAAATCAACCAAGGAAGATCAACGGGTCCAGTCCCTACCTCATAAACACTAGTAACCTCCAAAGAACCTCGAATCACGCCGAAACCCGAGGAACGTCCCACGAAACCGCGCTCCAATTCGTCATTCCCCGCCTGATTTGCTGCTACCACGTGCACCACGGCTGCTCCTCGTACTCCCGTCGACCACCAGAACTCGTGAAGAGGCTCAAGAGTGAAGTTGGGCGAAGAGGAGGGGAGAGAGTGGGGAAGGAACAGGGCTCGGGTCAGCCCTAAAAACACAGATGCGTCAGGTTAACATCAACCTCTGTGTCGTTAACCAAACCGCCACCCAACTAGGCGTCCACATCGTTGGCTGCCAAGTTCATACAACGGAACACACCAGAACCATCGGTAGACGTCCACACCGATGGATGCTAAAACCATGTCAATGGCAACCCATGGCCGCCAACACAAAGTCGACGTCACCCACCTGGACGCCAACCCACTGTTGATGTCTAGCGTACTGAACACCAACACAGACCCATAACCAAGCCCAGTAAGGATCTAATAAGAACACACAACACTAATGGGCCTCACATTGGCCACCAAACCCGCTAAACCTGGATCCACGGGGATCCAGAAAACGCGCGACGTTACATTATTATCACCTAAAAAGAAATGTCGTCCTCGACATTCAACATAAACCACGGCACACCGGATTAACACCTAAAAAGAACAAAATCACATACAGAACAAGAAGGATACTCTTTCTCTACATTGGCCTTTCTTACTTTTCAATTGTAGGCGATAATACCTTGCCAGTGGCGCTTTATCTCCTTGGACTGAACCTGTTTCCACAATTTTTCGGCTGTGTTTGCAACATTTCTTTTGAGACCGCTTTACCTTTCTCAAATATCTTACACTGTGATACTTTTTCATACCATAATCCTTCCAAATTCTTGAATTTTCCTGTGCCATTTTCTTCTCTATTTATCACTGCTTGCTGTTATTTTGCCTCATCTACATTTACATTCACAATTGTCACTTCTTCAAAGAAGATCTTTAATTTTCTATCCTTTTCATATTATTCTGCTCATACCGTTTCAAGTCGTCTCTGATTAAAAATCATAATAAACTCTGCTCCTTTATTCCACTATGCAAAACTTTACACTTTCTTCTTATCCCAGCAAATCTTAAACAATCTGTGGATATTAAATCTTTCTTGTTTCCGCTTCCGCTGCGCTACTCTGATCACCTAAACACTTTTGCAAAATATTCCACAATTTATGTTCTTATTATTGCTTTCAATCATTTTCTTCTGACTTTGACTACATTCATTCTAACTTTAACTGCTTTTCAGATTGTCTTATTCAACTAATCCGGGCTGAAGATATCACTACAATTTCTGATCTGCCAAACCACTATTGACATATTGCTTTTCATATATCTTTCTTGCTTTGCTGACATTCTCTGGCTAATCTCATAATTTTATTGCATAACCTTTCCAAATATTCTTTAATCGGTCTATTTCTGCTCCTGCATGAAACTCTGGAATATCTTGTAACAATCCATTTCTGCTTCATTGAATCATTTTTTTTTTGCACCAATATGCAAACTCTGGCTGACATTTCCTGACTCATCTGACCTTATTCACTTCATCATTTGCTAAATTCCTCCTTTCTCTGATCTGCATCTTTTCTTTATATAGACTGCCAGTCATTTTGATCATATCGCAAAATACTTTTCTTATTCCATTAAATACTCTTTCTGAAAAATTCCTCATAATCTACCATTCATCAACTAAATATTCCTCTTGTGCAATTCTCAGAAAATCTCATTGCACACAAATTATTCTTTTCTCTTTTTCTTTATTCAACTGATCCTTTCCATGCATATTTATACAAATCCTCATATCACATTTTCTGTTACCATCATCATTCAAAACAACACTTTTTCTCAAATTTTTAATCTCAGGCATACTTAATCTATCTGCCATAAATTACTGCTCTTTCTGTACCAGTACCTCTTTTAAAACTAATCTGTCTTACTTAGTCATGTCACAACTTTTCATAATACTAATCACATTCTCATCCACACTGTTTCTTGATATCATCTAACTCAGATCTCTTATGCCACAATACTTCTGCTGAGGTTCTCAACATATTCTGCACATTTAATCATTTCTAACACACACACCGACCTGCTCCTTATTACCTTGTTACCATATACCTGTCTCTGCTAACTCTGTATTCTTACTTGCTGGATTTCATATCCAAGCTTATTAATCTCTCTCATTCCTTTAACTGTAAATCTTCAACAACTAATCTGATCTATCACAAACCAGCACGCTGGATAATCACACACAGATTATACCACCTTTAATCAACATCAACTTCACACCTGCTAACAACTGCCACTTTAAAAATAGAAACATATGATTTACGTGCCAAAACTCATATAAAAACTACTTTATATCACATAAAACCGCAGACTTACTACCAGCAGTGGACATTAAACCATGTATTGGGACATTGTACTTTCAATGTCTTTTCATATTCTAACTAGACATTGCTCTGATACCAACTGTGACGGACTGGGGTATTTATGCCCTTTCCTTCATATCCGATCCCGCCGAGATAGCTCGCACACAACTGTCCAGTAAGAATATAAAGACAAACCACAAGAGTAAAGACACAAGAAAGTAACCGCTCATACCTGCATATAACACAACACTGTCCCATACATTAACACTAAATAAAAAGTACAACTACCTGGGGCACACCCCGACACCACTACCTCACTACCTCAACTACAAGTCCCACTCTAACACTATCTTTCAAGCTTCAACGGCAAACAACGAGCCTGACTGAAGTAGGGAGTGAGCCTCAACAAGTCACAGGCTCAGTAGGGGCCCCCAAAGAACAACAACAACTAAACAAAAGAGACCTCACCTCAAAGGGGTCTCACTGGCCACACATATAGCCAAACCATTTCATGCTCACAACATTCACAGTAGATAATAGCTGAACTTTAAATATAACAATAAACAACAAGTCCTCGGAAGGAGTGTGAACTACGGAGACTAATATAAATTTATTAGTCAGCCCAACTACTAAAGTGCCTAAACCACAGTCTCACCGGCACACTGTTACAACCTGGTTGCCTAAGCTATAACCACATAGACAAATCACTGTCCAGGCTACAAGCTTTACAGGCGAACCTCTAACACTTGGGTAACAGGACTGCTAACTAAAAGCTGGTCCCTTATACCCCAAACACACTATGTCGAGATCCACATATAAAGTGATAGGACTGGCTACAGCTAGCTAGTCTATCACACAGTAACACCATAATCGGAACCATACCCAAGAAGGGTAAAACACAACAAAGTGGAAGTCTCACACGGCTTCCACAAAGTACAAATCCATCAAACCACAGTACGCCTAGGCCGTAAGCCTCATCGGCAAATTACCCACAAAGGGTAACATATCTGACAACCACAAACTATCCACGATAACTATAAACTAAGATCTACTTAAAACGGATAGGATAAACAGTGGCAGGTCAAACCACAAGACCTCCACAACACACAATACCTGAAAAGGTCGGTTACATAATATACCACCACAAAGCTGTAAAGTAATCCACGAAGGGTATAAGTACCTGCTACCTCAAGGTACCACAACACAAACCACCTTACGAAAGGTACTAGTAGGTGGTAAACACCACACAGAACCACATCTTAACTGTGCCTTCACTTACGCACAACATTACAAGTGAACCTCGACCGGCAAGTCACACAAGCCACAACTAGAGCCGGTAAAGCACGAGTCGGAAAGGAACGACGCCACCACATGGGAACGGACTACTGGCTGATCAGGCCAGTATCCACCCGGACAACACAACACAAGAACAACCTCTCAGTCTCGCAGTCATGGACGAAAGGTCCAACTGCCGCTACATGAGAACAAGTCAAACAACTGTGGAGACCAACCACACCACACCTGCAGACACACAGCTGCAGGTCCATGCCTGACACCTCTAGGGTCTCTGGCCGGAGCACCCTAAAGTGAGGCACTGGAAAACAGGACTAGCTGGGGACCAGTGTCGACTACTGGTGTCCGTACCCCAAACTACGAGCGCGCTACAAGCGACTGCACACCCACAAACACACAAGTCGCTGCCCTACTGTCGTCTTTCCCTCAGCCGGACGTAAAACTCAAACACAGGAGTGAGGGTGTCCAGGAAGACGACACAGACCTCAACGGTTCCACACTGTACCGGGACAAAACCCCGAGCACAACAAACACACGTGCCTGGCTCACAAAGAACCTGGGGTACCCGACTAGAGAGGCATTCCGGAATAGGCGCCGGACCACCACACTCAGCTAACACAAACCACGGCATATACATAAACACTTTCTATTACCGATCACGGTACACAAATCACCATTAAGGATAGCTTGTCCTAGTCACCCTGTGACTTACAAGCTAACCTGCATAATCACACACATAAACTATATTAATAATAACACCACAGCCTGTCATCGGTCACCTTGTGACCTACAAGCTAACTCACACTAACACACATTTAAACCTTGATAGCCAATCATATTTGGCCTATCATTAAACACCTTGTGACAATAGGAGTCACATTAAACACAGATCACGATAATCACACTTATACTTTACTAATTATCCATCTAGAATAATTTATAAAAGATTCTAAAGAGTCAGGGCTAAGTTCAGACGTGAACCTCATCGCCACAACACCACAGACTAATCATAATAATTAATATATAATTAACACAATAACGCACAATGTGCCATGCACTCACAAACCACATGCATGACATCAAAACTACATAAACATCACGTGTATAGTACACCAGCCAGGTGTACCACACGTCATTCACTTAAACCACATGTCCAACACATGGACATCACACTCCAAGAGTGCTACAGGTGCCAACACACCACACATACTACGTAAATACCAAGCCGATTACGGACACCACTTATTAACCACATAAAACATGCCCACTTAAAGAGCAATACGCTCCATGAGCATAACGCGTGCAATGGCTCTCACCTGTCATTGCCATGCACACACAACCACGTAATATTTATAATAAGAAAAGCAACGTGAAACACACTGCGCTACTGCATGCGCAAGTTGGCGGCAACATCGATCTCCGTCCACCAGATATAAACGACTATCCCCTGCCGTCTATATTAAATAAACTCGATATTAACGGCTAGCCATCTGGCCGTTAATCTCCACCGAAGAATCTGGCGTCAATCGATATTAACGCCAAGATCTTCAATACCCAGCACATACAGAACACCAACCGACCCAAGGCCAGTCATATGGGCAACTTAGCCCCACAATCGATAAGAAAACAAGGGGTGACACTTCCCCATACATCTACATACTAATTAAACCGGAGAAACAAGATCCAACACTTGGATCAATCAAACCACCCATTTCCCGGCATGAAGACCCCATTTCCCAAAAACTCAATTAATATCCGATTTATGCTAAGAAAGCATGACAAATCAACCAAGGAAGATCAACGGGTCCAGTCCCTACCTCAGAAACACTAGTAAACCTCCAAGGAACCTCGAATCACGCCGAAACCCGAGGAACGTCCCGCGAACACCGCGCTCCAATTCGTCATTCCCCGCCTGATTTGCCGCTACCACGCGCACCACGGCTGCTCCTCGTACTCCCGTCGACCACCAGAACTCGTGAAGAGGCTCAAGAGTGAAGGTGGGCGAAGAGGAGGGGAGAGAGTGGGGAAGGAACAGGGCTCAGGTCAGCCCTAAAACACAGATGCGTCAGTTAACTTCAACCTCTGTGTCGTTAACCAAACCGCCACCCACTAGGGCGTCCACATCGTTGGCTGCCAAGTTCATACACGGAACACACCAGAACATCAGTAGACATCCACATCGATGGACGCTAAAACCATGTCAACGGAACCCCTGGCCGCCAACACAAAGTCGACATCACCCACCTGGACGCCAACCCACTGTTGATGTCCAGCGTACTGAACACCAACACAGACCCATAACCAAGCCCGGTAAGGATCTAATAAGAAACACACAACGCTAATGGGCCTCACATTGGCCACCAAACCCGCTAAACCTGGATCCACGAGGATCCGAAAAACGCGCGACGTTACACTCATCCTCACTCTCCCCGGCATTCTTCCCCGCCTCCATACAAACCCAGACTCTCCTGCAATGCTACCCTAGGCACTAGGGAGGACCTACGCTCTACTGGGAGGTCTAGGAGTTGCTCGGCTAGCTCATGATAACAAGGGTAGGTATAGCCGCTCACTGCTCGCCCGTAGACCCTGAGCCCTATGATCCGTCTCACATCATCTAGACTGGGGATCATGTGCCCCCATGGGAATGCAAAGGCACTCGCCTCTGTGTCCCATCTGCTCCACAGAGCCTGGGTAAGGGCTGGATCCACCCTCATCCTCTCAATCCTAAATATCTCCCCAACCCCATCTCCTCTACCCGCTCTCGCTGGAAAGGGGGGAAGGCTAGGAAGACAGCCAGCACCAGTGTCCATGACACTCGAGCCCTCATCTCACCCTACAGATCCATTCAATTTAGTGAAAGTTAGGTTTTTGTTTTCGGTTTGTGTCGCGACAGCATTAGCCGTCGCGACCTTGTCGCGACATTGCGGGACACCGCGACCTTATCGCGCCACCTTCTTAGGCCGCGATAAGGTCGCGTCTGCCCTAGACGCCGTGACAATGTCGCGACACCCCGCCTCGCTGCGACACCATGTCGCGGCAGGTCGTGCTGACGCGTTCTCAAGGTCAAATCGACCGGACCCCTCTTTGTTTGATCCTCTTTTCTGGGCATTTCGCCCTACATTGCACCCTCTAGGGGCTCCGTCTACCTCTATTCTACTATCATTCATGGTTTTGGGGTCGAGTTACTTACCGATTTCATGGCCTTGGCCCGTCTCTTCCGCTCCTCCTCCACATTCACAACCGAGCCGTCTCCTCCTCCTCCTCTTCCATCTCGGCCGTGGGCACCTCCTCCTCGATCGGAGGATCCTCGACCCGACCCGGAGCTCCGGCATTCCGCTTGGCGTTTCCTCCGTCCGGAAGAGCCCTCGCCCAAGGATTTCTTTCCTTCCATTTCGAGCTTTGGCTTTGGTTCGGACGAGAATCTAGTGGTGGAATCACGTAGAGTGCAAGGGGTTGGGGAAGGTTCGGAGATATGGAGGTTTGGGGATTTGAAAGCCGAAGGGAAAAAGAAAGAGCCGTTTGTTTTTTGAATGAATCGGTTCATGACGCGACGCAGCGACGGTCGCGTTCAGGTCGCGACCCTCTTGGCCGCCGCAACAGAGTCGTGACACTCCGCTTGGCCGCGACATAAAGGCGACACCCGTGACTGTCGCGTCATCAACAGAACCCTTGCGATTACAGGAAATTCATTCTTATTCATTCAAATGTAAAGTCTTTTACATGCTCTAATTCATTCTAAACAATCAAACAATGCTTTCAAATCCTTCCTAACTACCATCTAGCCTACAAATCAAACCAAATCAAATCAAATCAAATGTTCCCTCCCGCTGGCTGAAGTTTCTTCAAAGCTTCAACATATTCCTTGGTCACTTCATCGTCTTCTTCCACCTCGGCTTGAATCACGCTCATCGCGCATCCCTCCCCGTGGACGACGGCGCTACGCATGTCGCGCTCGTCCTGTTCATCGCCCCTCTTCCTCTCTTGAATGGGTGGGAGTGCGATAGAAGTGGAACCACCGTGCGAGCCGCACCGCATTGGAGATAGCAGCAGTCCAGGTTGTAGGAAACTAGCGCTCTGTTGCCCAGTAGCCTCAAGGCGAGCCCGTGCGTTGAGGAAGGTGGATCATCCGGCCATGCATGAATCGGGGCACATGTCAAAATCTTCCACAGTCAGACTTCGGAGGTACTTGCGCCATGCTTGTATGCCCTTCACTTGAATGTTTTGCACCAAGCCCGATGCTCATATGAAGTCGTCCGCCCACATTGCCAGCGGGTGGTTCAGCATTGTCTTGCATTCCGTGGTTAGGTCCTCCACCGCCCAGAATTGGATGTGCATCCCCATCCATAGCTCGAGGGCGATGACCGATCCATAGAAAGGACCCCCGAGCGCTGCAGAAGTCAGGCCAGCATATAGAAAACCCAAGACAGCTTGCCCAATTTTCATACCTTCGGAAATAGAGTCAATGATGCTAAGGTTGCCAAAGGAGATGGCGCCGTCAGATTCCGGGAAGAGTATGACGCCGCAAATGCATATGACGGTTGCCTTGGCGATGGCGGTGTAGTTCGTGGTCTTCCGTTTACACTGAGAAGTTATCCACTGTGCAATTGGAAGAAGGTGGACATGCATACCGCTCGTCATGGAGTAGAGATCGTTTTTCTTTGTGGTGATGTACGCCAAGATGCTCCATGAATTGATTTGTTCACGGTGTAGGAGGTTGCCGATTCTTCGCCCCTTTGATAGCGTGGGAGGCCAAGCATGATCTCCAACTCTTCCAAAAGGATCGTTGCTTCAAATTCGGGGAAAATGAAAGAGTTGGTTTGCGGATGCCACAACTCTGCCATGGCCGTGACGCTCTCCCACACGTGCACTAGCTTGTTGTAGTTCTTGGCCAGCACAAAGACAGTGGACAGCCCCCACTCCTTCAAGTGACCAATAGACGAGGGTGGCAATAGCTCGAGCATAGCACCAGCCATGGCACCTTTGAGAATCGCCGTTGGCCAGGGAGGATCTGAGATTGAAGAAGAAACATGAGAACGGAGGGAAAAAGAGGAGAAAAGAGAAGAGCAAGACAAAGCAAAACAGAACATTGCAAAAGATCAGAATTTAGGAGAGAAAGGCTACTTACTTGGAGCTCCGGGCGCGTGTAGATGTGCCCCGGGATGGCGGAGAGCTGCTTCAGATCGGCGTACGTTTCCCTAGCAGCCTTTGGGCCGAGTAGGGAGGGATGTCCTCTGCAAACACCGAATGACTCTCTCTTCATGGTTGCAAAGAGGAAAAGAGCTTGAAATTGAGGAGCAGAGGATGCCAGGGAATTAGCTGCGGGATTAGCACCCCAACCCTCTATTATAGAGTCTTAAGGGTTAGAAACCTGCTCTAATCCTGAAACTAGGTGTTAGGATAAGATTAGAAGAGGTTTAGGAGTCCTAGTGTTAGTCTAGGTGTCTTAGGATAAGGGTGAACTCCAGTTTCCTGGTCTTTCGAGCTCTGTTCGAGTCGCGACTCCGCGATCTGACGCGACCAGGTCGTGACAGGGCGCTGCGACGCAACATTGTCGCGGTCATCCAGGATGTCGCCTCTCTACCCGAGGGGTTGTTTTCATCTCTGAGCTGTGTATATATGTTGTTTGATTATTTATAATTGTTGTGTTTGTTATCTTATTGTGTTTGTTCTTGTCAAAAAAAAAATCAGAAATTCAAAAATCAAGAGATGTCGTCATAGGTAAGTCAGGTATTATATTTCTTCCCCATTCCCCGCATTACTATATGATATCCTATCTATTATATCATTTCAAGGACCGGCTGGTTCTCAATGTGTTCTGGGATTTGAGTTCCCCTTTACCAAAAATGATGATAGTCTAGGTGCACATTTTAATCGTTGGACAGGCCGCTGAGTTGCTTATGTTCGGGGACGATGGATTCAGGCCTGCACTGCGGTTGTGGGTAGTCTCTGACCCGTTCTTATTTGTCTTAGCAATATTATCCTTGATGTATTTTCTATTTTCCCCTTTTCTTTGCATTCGTTTTGATGATTTCTTTTACTTTAGCCCAGCATGCATCATGTAGGACTTTGAGCTTTCCTGACTCATTCTTGACCATTGATGAGCTCTTGTTGAGTGCCCAATCATTCTTCATGTTCCAAAACAAGAAATCTCAATTCCACTCCGAATCGGAAGGTTTGCCTCCGAGTGAGTTATTCCCGTCATATTGACAAGAATTTCCCTGTCTGGATTCCCTATCCAATTATTCATCCTACTCTTTGATCCGTTTTGGTTGCGAACCGCTCCCAGGATAGAGTCATGAGTTACCTGCCTGGCACGTACATGTCCTTCCAAAACGAAACCTGCAGCCAATCGGCTAGTACCTCTCAATCGAGGGGTTGATCGTCTCTTCTTTTCTCCCTCTCGTCCAGACTTGTGCTCTTCTTTGCATTCTACTCGAGCAACCAACTCGGGGCTTTCACAAAGATTCCAATTGCCTGTTAGTTAAATCGGGTGTCTCTTTACCTTGGCTCCCCGCTTTCAGTCCACTCCGCGTCATCTTCGTTCCGCTGTCACTTCATGACATCTCTACTCCACTTCCGCCTCGCTCCCCTGCAAAGTGGAAGCCAAGGAGGGGCAATCTGTAGACACCCGGTTTGCCTAATGGGTTGAACCACATTTCTTATTATCCTAGTGGGCCCCTAATTGGTCACTCACCTTGAGCCCATCATTTGCCTTGTTTTGAGCCCATTAAGCCATTAAAATGCTTGAAATCTTGCAATTTATCACTTGAGAGAGTCCTTGGGGCATAATAACTCTTATCTTATCAGTAGTTGGCTGATAATTCTCAAATAATTCGGATTTATTGTCGCGACGCCTCGTGGCGCCGCGTCTCTAGTCTCGACAGTTCTGGCAGCCGCGACACCCATGCATTATCCATGCACGTGGA
>JACBKR010001172.1:0-45694 GCA_014218235.1 Colocasia esculenta
GGCCAAATAATGTGCTGGAAGAGTATAAGCACATATATGACTCTAATCTGGTGGTTAGATGATAGAAGTTTTCTGCAATCTTCTATAATAGTACTAGATCTCCATGGAGGAATAGCCCATTTGATTCCCTCGAGCAAAGACAAAGCCTCAGCCTCAAAAGGTTGTGAAGCATTGACCCTCGAGTGCTGGCCTTCAGTAAAGATGAATGTTGAGAGATCAGAATGTTAGCACTATAGACTTTGTCCTCCATGAATGTTGCATTAGTGATGATAATCTTTTGACCTCTGCTCACAATCTTGAAAGGTTATCCATGGTGTGGCTGGGCATATCTGCATTCTCCTTTTGAGTCCATAATCCATATAGTTCCAGGTCTTGATAGATTCTATGCAAAATCCTCTTTGATTGGACTTCTGATTATCATATACTAGGGAGCATCGTGTCTTCCAATGTTCCACGTTATATTTACTGCTATTTTAGATGATTATAATCATTCTTATTTTGTGATAAAGGCCTTGATGTCCAGTCATGACTAGGTGCACCTTGTGAAGGTTGCCTTGTAATTTAAGTTGCTAGCAAACCAAACTGCCCTTGCCATATGACAATCAAATAACAAATGATCAATTGATTCCTCTTGTTCTGAGCAAACTGGGCATGTAGGGCTAACCCTAGGGGCACTTTTGGATATTCTCTTCATTGTGTGCAGAGCATTGGTCAGTAGTTTCTGGTAAACAGAATCTGATTTGAAGGTAAAAGCTTTTGAAGATGAGGATGCCATATAATCTTTGATACAAGATGAATTTGCGATGAGGTTGGGCTATCCTATATTTCAGCTAAAGCTCTATATGCAAACCTGGTTGTGAAGTGTCATTGTTCAGTGAATTTCCATACAACATGTCTTGCTTCTCCTGAGCAGTCTGAGGGAGTCTAATGGAGCAAATCTTTCCAGCCAACTAACTATCAAATAATCTGCGAATCAAGTCAACTTTCCATCCTTCAGAATTGATTAGATCAGAAACCTTTATAAGAATATGGCCTTGAAAATTGGTCCCAAGTTTTGGAGGAGTTAGGCTACTAGGAATCCATTGGTCCTGCCAAATGTTGATCATGGTTCCACTCCTAACCACCCAAAAGCAACCTCTCATCAGATCCTGCACCAAATATGAGAGACTCTTTGATTCTGATTGCCAGGCCCGCCTAAAAGAGAGCCATATTTGGCATTAAGAACTGTTGTCTTCTGCAAAAGGATAAGGCATCCTTTCAATTAACATTGGTTCTATGAAGTGGTTAGAACTATACAGATCAGGCCCTATGCATGGCATAACGCGGTGAGCCAAATGGGGTTTAATATATATATATATATATATATTATATATATATATATATATTATATATATATATATATATATTATATATATATAATTAAGCAATGTAAGGGTCAGTACTTGTGGGTGGAACCATCCTGTTGTAACAGATCTTTTGCACATTATACCCTGATTAATCTATCTGTATGAAATAAGTGTGTATACGCTACGAGAAAGTTGTCAAGTGGGCCGGTACTGGAACATTGAAGAGAATATGCAAGAGAAAGATTTGATGAAAAATGACAATATGAAAATTTGCGAATACAGGCCAAAATATTGTCAGATCATAACGAGGGGATATATATATAGAATGTATAAAGGCATGCATATGCTATAAAGCTGCAAACTAATTTGTAGAGCACGGGTGTAAATAAATTATGTTATTAAGACACGCGAATAACAAAGATCACTAGATATCCCCCGGCTACTGACGCCTGAAGTTTGCCTTCAAATATCTCTTTAAAATTTGAGCGTCCGCGTCGTATGGAAGGCCATGACTGCATGTTGGATTACGAAGTTGTGCCGTATGGACCAGGAGTACTTAGGGCAGATGCCATGCACTTCATTAATACTCCTATTGATTATGCGTAAGCCGGAACGTGCACCGGCCTGGCTGCAGGTCCCATGATATGCATGGATCCAATGTTACCTATTAATTAAACCCTACCAAACCTCATGACCAGAGACAGAGAATATAACTTTATGTTGGAAACACATAATACACACGACAAGTAGTTCAAGTTGGATTCGAATATTATTCGAATTTAATTTATTTAATAAGAAACAAGTCAAGTTTAAATAAAATTTAATTTTTTTATAAATAAGTCGAGTGTGAGTAAAATTTACTTGACTTATTTAAGTTCGTAAATAAATTTATTTAATTTTTTAATTAAATAAATTATTATTATATTTTTAAATATTTTACTAAAATAGTCAAATTAAATAACTTATAAAAAATTGTGAGATAAGAACATGAAATAAGATAGATTTAGGTCTTATGAATAATTAATTTTTTTACTTGTAAGTTGGGTTGGACTAATGGAACTCACAAATTCAATTGTCATTGTTCATTAAGGGTTTGCACTCAAGAGTATAGTCATTTTCAATATAAAAGTAGTTTAGTAACATTATTTGATAACACATACTCTTAATACACCGATCAAAATGTCCTCTCATAAATGAGGTGTTTTAATTTCTCGTGACAATTATTAAAATATATATATATATATTAGTTATATGTCACTGTAGCGTGTTACTAAAAGGCGTTACAAAATTATTTCTCTCTTTTGAATATTCGATAAAACTTGAACTCCACTATTAAAAATTAACGGATTAATAGAGCCGCGCGGCGCCCCTAGAAATTAACCCAACAGCCTTCTACGAAGGTGCGCATGAATGAGCTAACATTCTCTATATAAGTACCCGTTCCCTGAGCTAAATCTCCACAACCAGTCCATCCCCGGCCTCTCCGCGTCACTCTTCCATCTCTAGGATTCTCCTCCTCCAGTTGTTTGAAACCTTCTACCACACGGCCAATATTACTCGTTTCAGCAGCAGCCATGAGGCTGGCCGGAAGTAGCAATATAATATTAGGATACGCGGAGATCCTCTTCTGCATTGCCTGCTTCGTCTTCCTGGTCTTATTCCGCCGCAGTGGAGGGCGCGGCGCCGCCGCCCCCACCAATTGGCCCTTTCTGGGCATGCTTCCGGGCTTCCTATGGCACCACCAAGACTTCCACGACTGGGCCACCAAGGTCCTCAGGGAGTCCGGCTGCACCTTCCTCTTCAAGGGACTTGGTTCACTGGCATGGAGATACTCGGCACCGCAGACCCCGCCAACGTCAACCACATCTTTAACACCAACTTCGCCAACTACCCCAAGGGCGAGCAGTTCCTTGAGATCTTCGACATCTTCGGAGACGGCATCTTCAACGCCGACGACGAGGCGTGGAAGAGCCAGCGTAGGGCGGCGCACGCGCTCGTTAGCGACCCCAGGTTCCGCCGGTCCGTGGCCAGGACCGTCCGCCGCAAGGCCGAGGTCGGTCTTGTCCCCCTTCTCGACCGCGCCGCCGCAGAGGGCTCAGCTGTCGACCTGCAGGATGCTTTCCTTAGGTTCACCTTCGACACCACCTGCTTCCTGGTGCTTGGTGTCGACCCGGGTGCCTCTCCCACAGCCTCCCCAACGTGCCCTTCGCCACCGCCATGGACGAGGTGGAGGAGGTCATCTTCTTCCGCCACACCGTGCCAAGATGCTGGTGGAAGCTCCTGAGGCGGCTGAGAGTTGGCCAGGAGAAGAAGATGACCCATGCATGGGACGCCATCGACGACTTCATAGCCAAACAGATTGCCAGGAAGAAGGAAGAGCTGAGAAACGTTAGAGCAGAGAGGCGCGAGAACGACGAGAACATGGCGGGTGACCTGCTGACCTCGTACTTGGTTCAGCGTCCGGAGGTGGGAGACGACGTCAACGTCGAATCCCACAAGTTCCTGCGAGACACGACGCTGAACCTGATGCTGGCAGGGAGGGACGCCAATGCCGCGACGCTCACCTGGGTCTGCTGGGTTGTCTCCCAGCACCCCAAAGTCGAACGGAGGATCGTTGACGAGCTATCGGCGATCGTTTCCGACATGCCGGAGTCCCGCCGGCTGCAGAAGCCTTTCATCTTCGAGAATGAGGACCTCGCCTCGGCGGTGTACCTGGAGGCGACCATACTGGAAACCCTGAGGCTGTACCCGCCCATCCCCTTCGAGCACAAGGGCGCGGCGAATCCGGACGTCCTCCCCAGCGGCCATAGGGTCAGCACCAAGACAAGATACTCTTCTCCCTCTACACCATGGGCAGGATGGAGGGCATATGGGGGAAGGACTGCTGCGAGTTCAGGCCGGAGAGGTGGATCTCCGAGCGCGGCAGGTTGAAGCACGAGCCCACGTACAAGTTTTTCGCCTTCAGCTCCGGCCCCAGGAGCTGCCTCGGCAGGGAGATGGCCCTCACGCAGATCAGGGTGGCCGCGGCCGCGGCCATCTACAACTTCCGCATCAGGGCGGTGAAAGGCCAGAACATGGGCCTTAAGCACTCTATAGTCCTCTACTTGGAGCACGGGCTCAAGATCACGGTAGAGAACAGGGAGATCTAGCCATGCATGGTCGTCTGACCATGCATGACGCATATATACATGAGAGGCTAAGGCAAGATTACTGAATTCCTAATTCAGAAATACTTAGTGCGCCTCTCTTCAAAGTTAGGAGCTTTGCATGGAGGTCTAGGGCTTGCGGGAAGATGGCTGGGGTGGGCCGCCGGTGACCCGCGCTGAAAACGTAGAATAACTCGGTGAAAATCATTGGTTTGCAATAAGTATTACAAATTTAATGGAGGTTTTTCATCTCATCTCATGATTTGGGTATTATAATAATATCTCATGTTATGGTTATTTAACTGTAGGGGTTAGGTGGCAAATTCTTATTGATTTTGTAATATTTGTTGTAAATTTTTGATTTGCAACAAGACTTTTCTTTTGTATTATATATGCTATACTACACAAAAATATAAGATAATGACGTGACGAGTGTGCTAATACATATTTAAGGTAATTTTCTTTGAGAGGGGACACAAGTGCGTTATCCATATGTAGTAAACCATGTTAATCAAGTAAGATGCTTCATTTATTTGTGGTAATGATGTGATTCATGTAGAAATGTTACTTAAAGCCGGCATGGCATATATATTCGGAAAGAGAAATGATATGCAGACTGGAAGAGCCTCCCGGTTTTTTTTTTATTTGTACATTTAACGAAGAGAGAGAGAGAGGGTATTCAATATAGGAGAGAGATTTTATATGCACAAAATAATATGCATTGTTGTACCATTTGGGTATATTGTTACATTATTTGTGTGTATTGTTGTGTCATTTGTGTATTTTGTTCTATTATTTGTGTATGCTACATGATTATTTGTTTGCATTATTTTGTGCACACAAAATTTATCTCCTGTATTAAATATCCTCTCTCTCTTCATTTAATGTCCCTCTCTTTTCACAGGTTTAAAAAAAATAAAATAAAAAGACTTGGAGACTCTTCCATGTCTACTATTCGAGAGCATAGCATTTCTCATTCGAAAATATTAGCGGGTGAGAAGTTAAATAGAGTTAGTGGAGCTCCTACTAGTTCATACCAAGGTACAATTCAAAGGAATATCAAATGGCAAGAAATTGTCGTTATGCAGGATCATTAGAATAATCTACTTATCATTAATTTATTGATCAATTGAAAAAGAAAAATATTTAGTGCCCACCAATAATGTATAATAACTTAGGCACACTCATTAGAAATGTGTCATTTGTCATTTGGAGTTAAAAAAAAATGAGATGGGGGAGATATTATAATCCCCCAGCACACCCATGTTCTCATTGAAAAATTATAGAATTCACAGATAAAGGGAGGCAAAAAATCACGTGGAGTTAATAATTAAGTCTGCAAGTTCCTTTGTAAAGCCGAGAACAAATGTCTTGAGATCGGCTTGCAACTAATTCATCAACAAATTAAGGCGCAACGAAGTTCATCTCACATGCGTGTCCTAAATGTGTCTCACATATGGTCAAAACAAACATAAACAACTGTAATTTTTTGTTCCCGCCACAAAATCTTTTAATAAGTAAGATTCTTGGCTTCTCACTCGTAAGGTTGTTTTTTATCCCATATTATATAGGTATGCATTAGAATTGGACTATGGAGAGGGAAATTTCGGCCCTAACCTAAATCACAAGGCCCAATTATCAAGCTCGGTTCTGTAAGTAATAGTCCGAGGAGGGCTTCTTCTCTCGACATTGACACTAGAAAGATAACTTAGGCGATAGAGAAAAGATCTCAATTAGTTGTCTCAAAATACGTAATGACATGAAGCTAGCTTGGCCTATCCATTCCTATATCTCGATAGACCTTAGTTCGGTGAACAACTCGACCACAAATAGACTAAGAGGATTTCTCTTCTACCCATTCCTAGGTTGGCAGAATCTTAACTCAGGAAAAGAAGCTGTAGATACTCTTGAGTTGATTAACTAGTCTGCATAGTACTAGAGAGCATGAAATCTAGAGTTCTTTGATGTCCGCCTACACTGAGTGCCGCACATGCACCGAAGGGGCATAACGCACATCACTTTGCATCCTGTGGAGTCAATGCCAGGGGATGGTGACTTATATGATCATGAGCAGATGATTTAAGGTGCCCTCACCCCATGGCCATTAAGAAGGCCCGCGTCCGACCGACGAAGACTTGCTAAGTCTTATATATATATGGAAAGCTCCATCATGAACAAGGCAGAGACCCATAGCTCGGTCATGTCTATAACCATGTCACATGGACCTGCGGGAGGATCAAGACATGTAAAACCCAAAGGAAGCTTTTCCATGCAAGGTATAAATGCCATATTATGTGATGTTAAACTGTACCTAGAACAGGTATGCCATACTATGTGATGTTAAACTATACCCAGAATGACTAATATTGTGGAGAGCGTTCCCAAATCGTTTACCTTCTGGTTCTGAGCTCTTGTTAGTATCTAACTTATACACCGAATATATTTCTTAAGACACCGCTCTCCGGATCTCGTGCTCTCTTACTTCTTTTTGCAAATCCTCTATCGCAATTACGGAAGAACAATATTGGACATGTGGGTGGACAAATGATTTGTCCGGACGCCCCGACTAGCCAGCCAGGTGCCCAAACAAATCATTTGTCTGGGCACCCGGACATTAAGCATTTCCCATTACGGACAGCTATCCAATTTTTGATCACTCCAAACCATCCAATTATCTGCTACGAATCTGAGATCTAACTTCTCAAGACTCCAACCAAGTTCAGCATTCGTGGGAACTTTTTGCGGTTATATATTCTAAGAGAAATGCTAATCTGCCGGTTGATAGCAAATCAGATGGGTCAGCCCTCCAAGATACTTTGTGGCACAGGAAGGGTGACCTATCATATCATTCTCATATTCCAAAGCATTGGGATACCAAGATGGAAGTGACACCTTTTACTTCCATTCTCATATGGTTTTGAGTAACAGTTTTGTAACATCACCATTAAAATTATATCACATCAGTAATTAAAATAAAAAAAATTAAAAATACTTCATAAATGATGAGGTTGTGGTGCACTTTAATGGTGTGTTATTTAAAGTGTTCGAAATGATGTTATTAAACTATTTTCCTATGATTTTTTTGACTGATAAAATAAAATGAAAAAGGGTTGTTTTATAGTTAAAAATTGAAAACAAAAAAAAATAAAATGGAAATAAAAACTTCATTTTCAAGAATGGTGTATGTGACGCCATCTGAAGAATTAATTATGTAATGGGGATGTGCCTCATGCATCCACAAACTAAAACCCATCGACATAGCCTCACAAGTTCGCAAACAATGTACATATAGACACATAATTAATTATCTACAGGAAGAATATGAAAAATAAAATATGTAATTCTACAAATAGACATATAAAAAGATATTAATGTAGAGGTATAATTTAATTCTATATTAAAAATAGTGAAAATAAATATATATTTATAAATAAGATTCATAATTTCTCTTCCTTAAGAGGTCATTTTAAAGAGCACGTCAAAATTTCACCTATCTTCGAATATCATTTAAGTATTTAAGAGAATTCAACGACCGTATGCTACTCAACTGCGGATTATGAATTTTTAAAAAAATATTTTATCACATATTTTGATGTGCGATAAAACGCAGCACATCCAGTTGAAATGTGCCGTATAAAGAGAGAGAGGAGATATTTCCTCCCCTCTCAGCCCCCTAATGTGCATCAAGACCAACCCCGAACTTAATTAAGGCGATCGATCCTACTTGCCGTCTGCCTAATTGTGGGGTCGAAGCACCACGCTGCAGGGTTCGGACGACCAAGCCTCATGTAATACCCATGCATTACGACCTACGTAAGATAATCATAAGTAGTAATCATAGTCATACCTAGCTTGCAATTAAGATAATTTTGCATTTAAACCATTATCATATTAAGATTGGTAAATCTGCCATATTTATAATCGTATTGTGTTAAAAACCATGCTTGCTAGAAGAACGTCGCACATATGCCCTGGACGTTATGGGAAGTTATCCACATTTCATCTAATCATGGTTAACTTTAATCAATGATGTAAATTGACCATTCTACCCCTCACTCAAAGAATCCACACCATTAAGCCTTCGCCTCCCATCCCCATCCCCATCCCCTCGAACCCCGTCATTCACGATCCCACACCCCATTCCCTCTACCTTTCATCTCCGTTCCCTACCAGAACCTTAACGTGGACGCCATTGCCGGAGCAGACGGAGGGGATGCCGGAGTCGTCACCGGTTCCCACTCCACAATGCATCGCGACCCCACGTCAACAAGAACCTGGGGCCACATGCACGCGCGGGTGGATAGAATCTGGGGACTCGGACTGGTCGGAGATATATGGGCGGGGAAGGGCGAGGTCTCGAAGTCAAGACGGCGACGGGCTGGGGTCAGACGGGCCGCTGGAGACGGGCTGGGGTGTGCTGTGAGAGACGGAATGGGGTGGGAGTGGCCGCTGGATACAGGGTGCGAGGGGCTGACGGAGACCAGCCAAACGATCTTTTTTTTTCCTCCGACAAGAAGACCAGCCAGGAGAGTGGCATATATGGAACGTTCTTCTTACAGCATGGTTTCTAAAATAATATAAATTTAAAGACGACAGATTTGCCTTTTAATGTGACAATATATGGTTTTGAGCAAGAACCCCCACAATCATATGCTTACACAGTATTAATTTCTACCTCAAAACGTACATTAATTCGAAGCATTAAGATAAGTAATTAACCACTGGTGAATGATCAAGTAGTATTGATCAAATGATATAAAATTATCCGGACAGAAGGAGAAGGGTAAATAAATGCATCAGTTTACCATTTAGCTATTGCATGAAATGGAAAGTTTTGTTCACAGAGGTTCATTGAT
Organism: Colocasia esculenta; assembly: GCA_014218235.1. Classification (NCBI taxonomy): domain Eukaryota; kingdom Viridiplantae; phylum Streptophyta; class Magnoliopsida; order Alismatales; family Araceae; genus Colocasia; species Colocasia esculenta. The sequence goes on from JACBKR010001172.1 coordinate 9,349, forward strand.
TCTTTTATATATACTTAACCAAGTAAATATGGGCTCTAATGATGGACTGTTTGATTTTCTTAATTTTATTAAGCATTTTTTCATTACCAGGACTCTTTCGCCTTTTATAACTTTTCATGAATTAAATCGAGATCAGATGAAAACAAAATAGAGAAGAGAAATAAACAATCACATAAGAACATCAACTTTTCAGGTAGTTCGAGTATGCCCACGACCGCAGTAAAATTGGACTAGAAAAATGAAACATGAAAAATGATGAAGATTCAAGCCCCATATACAGGAGGTTAGGAAAATAAATATTTAACAGGTTCCATGTTCTAACTTGTTTTTTTTTTGGACGATGAATATTCTAACATTATGTCCTTACGGTGACAACTATAACTTGATCCTAAAACCTGCATCTTTCAGCTGCAGGCAATTCTTGTTAATTAGCTCAAAACATTTCATCCAAAAGTTAAACTTCTTTTGTAACTTCAATTAAAAAAAAAATAAAACAACAACATAAATTAAGTCATGTTGGCAGCATTTCAATATTATATACCTAGGTGCTCCGGCCAAATTGACGTTGTGGTCCATCTCACAATTACGAGATCGATTCGACCGCCGCTAACTGATCTATTGAAGACAGACAGTGGCCGCATGGAGACGAGTCGTTCTTGTTGGCAAATATTTTAAGTTGGATAAGATCACGAGAGTGGATCCAAAAGGCTAGATACAAAGAACTGTGACTTCAGTTAGCACCGAGCTGGTTGCTTCCTATCCGGTGCACTTCCTTCCACTTGATCACTTGCGGCAGTTCTAGTTCCATGGTGTGTGAATGCAGGCAGCACGCCGCCACCAAGTACACCAAGATCTGAAAAAGTCAACAAATTTAAGGGGAATGAAGAAGAAATATTTTATTTGATGCCCCACAGTGTTTCCGTAGCAGGTTCTTTCATATATATTAAAGATTGCTTAATATTCTTGGATATCGTAGAGTTCGACTAGTTACTTGTGGACAAGGCATGAATTGTATGTATTATCCAAATACAAGTGACACACTAAAACTTTACAGGATTATCAAAATTATGTTTGTGGACATGTTTTCCTGTTCGGACCTGGACCGAATGGACCTCCACTAACAAGAGGGAATGGACTGTCGCCAGTGCGACGAAGACCTGTAAAAAACCCAAAGAGAATCAGGGAGGCCGGTTGGAGAACCGGGGGAACTCTCTGATGCCTAAGTTAGGACAGATTGTAAGGAGGCAGGAATGGAAGGTTCTCTGGTGTGTGTGTGCGCACGTGGGCGAGTGTGTACATGGAAGGTTGCGTACCTCTGCATGGGGATTACCTGTGTCTTTTATCGGCCAGGGAGATGAAGGGTCCGACACAATCTCCTTCAATGATGACGAAGGGACGCGTCGGTTGGAGTCCCTAGGCGGGAAATTGTCCATTTGAGGCACCTGTTGGGATCCTTCGTAGTCAATGCTCTTAAACAAGGGGCGCATGTTGCGCCATCGTATTAGCAGCCGCTGGGAGGCGAAAGGCTGTTCTAGGCCGCAGGCCAAGGGGTGCCGTGCATGGGCCTGCTCGATCGTGCCCAGGCTGCGCAGTGCCGATGCTCGGAAGCGCTGCTCGGCGATAAGCCGTTGGGAGTCTGAACAGGAGGCTTATGGTCAGCTCGGTAGATTGTGCCCTACTCGGACAGGTTGTGAGGTGTCCGGAGACTACCTTGGGGCCCTTAGACGCCTAGCGGCCAGAGCGTGCTCGAAAGCCTTTTGGCTGTTCCCGAGGACATGTGGCTTGATGTCGAGAGCCTAAGCGTCTTGATGGGCCTACAAGCCTAGGAGGCTAGAAATAGCCTCCACACTTGCCCCCCCACCCTCTCGAGTGTGCTCAGATTCCGGAGCACTTGAGAGGGGAGGTGTCTGCTCGACGTCACCCTCGCATTAAATGCGATATCGACCGCAGCGGAGCGTACGATTTCACGGTGATGCCGTATGGGCTCTCCTCGGGGACAACGTTCCATGATGGCAGAGGAGACGTGTCGCGTTCCAGTTTCGAAGGGCTCATTTGAACGGTCCGTGGGAGCAGGTAAACGCCATTTTTGCCTTGAATTTTGTGCCTCCTTCCTTTATAAGGGGAGAGGGGGCATGAGAGCCTTCACGCTTTCTTGCTTCTGGAGTTTGCCTCCATTCTGCTTCTGCTCTTCTGTCTCTCTCCTGTGCCTTTTCTTCCAACCCTTCGTCGCCTTCTCCTCTTCTGGTGCCGATGACCCAACACGCAGGGAAGGCCGTGATCGAGGCCAGCGGATCACTGCTGGCGAAGACGAAGACGATGAAATATCGCAGCTTTGAAGGCCTGCGTGAGCGGTTCTGGATAGGAGACGAGTACGAGATCATCTGATGAGGGAGGATCCAACGTACATGACAAACAAGCCCGGGTGCTTCATTCTCTTGCTGGACCTCCTCGAAGCTGGATTCCGACTACCGGTGCCGGACATCGTGAAGAGCCTTCTCAAGGTTGGAAGGTCGCGTCGATCCAGCTGACGCCGAACTCCTGGAGGACCATCTTCGTCTTCTGCATCATGGCAAGAAAAGGGGGTTCAGGTGACGGCGGAGGTATTCCGCAATCACTTCAGCTTAGCTTCGTCTTCGCAGTCCAGCTACGGGATCGTGTACACGAAGCATCAGGCCAATCGGATGCAGATCCAGTTCTCCCCTCGCCTGTTGAACAACAAGGGGTGGGCAGGGTGCCTCTTCTTCGTTGCCGGAAGAAGGGGGCCGAAGCCCCGGACTGGGGCTTTCCTGTTCGGGTGGTGGAGCCGCCGAAGAAGAGGACCGACATGGCCCCCTTTCTCATCCAGGATGCAGCCAAGCGTCCATGACCCTATCCACCATGCTGTGAACCACACCGACGGATACTTGACCGAGTACAAACTCGTTAAGTACAAGCTTAGCCGCGCGTGGGGTAAGCTCTTCATTCTCGACTTTGTCCTGTTAACATTAGGACAAGTATCTGACCTCGTTCTCCTCCTTTCAGATGTTGCCGAGCTGGCCGCCGGTGAGGACCGGAAGGACATGGCCAACTACGCCGAGCAGATTCCTTTCAAGTTATACTTGACGTATCTGGATGAGGGCGCACCCCCGACTGTGTCTGGAGCAAGAAGTCTTGCCAGCGGGCGGCCTACCGAGAAGCGACCTCTGAAGATCAGCCTTCAGAGGGAATCTACATCTTTGATGGCGGCGAGGAATGTGCAAGAGGCCGAGGAGGAGGAAGACGCTGCCCCCCAGCTACAACTTCGCAAGAAGAGGAAGCTGGTGAAGGCGGCCGAACAAGAGAGGACGAGGGCATCAGCTGTGACGAAGCCCCTGACGGTCGAAGGGGTGATTTCAGAGCTGGGCCTCGGCGGGGAGGAGTTGGTCGTCTTCAGCACCAATCAGATAGAGGCTCCCCCAAGGAGCAGATCAGGGTGCTGGTGCCCGTTGGTTCCGTTGGGGACCACCAAGAGGTGGCCGCGGAGGGAGCATTGAGCACCGCGGCAGCGGATGACGAAACCTCCCCCAGGGAGGTGCCTGTGCCAAACCCGACCCTTGAGATCGCCACCTCGAGGGTTGCTACAGAGGGAGCGTTGGAACCCCCGCCGTCGACTGTCGCCGCTGTGTCGAGGGCCAATTACAGAGGCTCTCGCATGGGTCTGTTGCCGAACAACTGGCAGACATTGATGAGGCGGGGTCTTCTCAGAGGGCGCCCACCAGTGACGTTGGAGGCCAGGATGTGGCGGTTGCTGAAGTGGCCACCGATCAAGTGGTCGGGGAGATCGGCCTCCCCTCTGAGCAGATTGCCACCGTGGCCGAGACCAGGGCTGGATCCGAGGAGGACCAGGCACCTCTGTCGAGGGTGCTGAAGGTGAGGACTCCTGCCCAGCCCATGGAGAGAGTCTTGGAGGCGACCCTGGAGTGCCTCCAAGAAGGTTTGTCGAGGAGCCTTCCTCCTTGCCCCACAGCTGAGCAGCTCAAGGTGCTAATGCGGTGCCAAGGACTTAGTTCGGAAGAGACTCTGGAGCGGACCGAAGAGGAGGCTCGGAGGGAGAGCCGCTCGAATGACAATGCCGACCTTGACGTCGGCGAGCTGGTCGGCGGCATCATGTGGTCGTTGGAAACTCTCCGAAGGCTGGCGTCTTGAGCGCAGGACCAATGGCTCATGTGGGATGTCGAGATCGTGTTCCTAGCGGAGCGCGAGGAGCGTCACCGACGTCGGGAGGCTATGTTGAAGAAGGAGATCAACAATCTCCGATTAGTGCTCAGAGCCTCCGAGCTAGAACTCGCCGTCACCAAGGTGGAGAAGACAGCCCTCACGGGGGTTCTCAGTGAGGCCAAGGCACGTGGGGTCGTTGAGTACAAATTCGGGCCGAAGTTTCGAGAAGACTTGGAACAGTATTGTGCGGTCTGCTACAAGGTCGGCCTCGAGGTTGGAGAAGACCATGGTCGTCAGCTGGCCACCTTGGAGTATGCCCGGGAGGCCTTCGAAGCCGCCCTGCACGAGTGCCGTCAACGTCGCACCGGAGACCCTCGCCTAGACAGGGTCCATTTTTCAAACTTCCAAGCAGGATGGATGCCTTCCAGGGACGAAGAGGGAAGCCCCTCCGACCTAGAACCCTAGAGCATGTATCTCTTTTTCCCTTTTTTTTGTATGTAACCTTGCCTTAGTGGGCCTTTGTACATATCTTTTTTGAAGAAATGAAAAGATCCTCGTTCGAGTACATGACTCCTTTTTCTATCTTCTTTCTTTACTGTGTTCTGTTCGAATCGGAATTCGTTGGCACTTAGAGGCTCTTAGGTACCACGTAGGCCTCTGGAACTGAAAAGTTCCGACCAAGGGTTTGTACCACACGCTTCTGTTCTAGGAAAGGTACCACGCAAGCCTTCCGAGCTGAAGAGCTCTTTACCAGGGGTTGTACTATTCATCCTTGCGTTCTGGGTTTCTGGGTTCCACGCTAGCCCTTCAAGCTGAGAAGCTCCGACAAGGGGATGTACTGCACACCCTTTTCACAGGCCGATAGAACAGGAAGAAGAGAAGTAGGATGCCGAACAGAAGACTTTTATAAACAATAAGTCTTTAAATTGGTTACATGCTAGATTCTTGGTATGGCCTCGCCGCTAAGGGTAGTCAGCTTGTTGGAGCCTTCAAAGAAAAAGGTGACCTTATAAGGTCCTTCCCATTTCGGGGGTGAGTTGCCGGTCGCTCTTCGGGGGTCCGATGCCGAGGAATGACGTAGGACAAGGTCACCTTCAAAGAAGCACCGTTTCAAACTCGGGAGTTGTAATACTATGCGAGCCACTGTTGATAGGAGACTAGTTTGATGCTAGCGTCACTTTGACGCTCATCGAGCATGTCCAGGTTCTCCCTTAGCGCGCGGTTGTTGGCGGCTTCGTCGAAGTGAGTTGTTCGGATTGTGGGGAGAGCAACCTCCAGAGGCACAACAGCTTCTGTGTCGTAGGCCAAGTGGAAGGGAGTCTCTCCGGTGGCACCCAGCCCGAGCAGTTGTTCGGTGGCACCATAGCACATTGGGGTTCTTCGATCCATGAACCTCTGGCGGCCTCCACCCTTGTGAGTATCTAGTGGAGCAGCGTACGGATGGCGTTTTCAGCCAGATCGTTTGCTTTGGGATGTGCAACCGAGGTGAAATGGTTGTAGATGTCGAGCTCCGAACACTTCTACTTGAAGAATGCACTGTCGAACTACTTCCCGTTGTCGGTGGTGAACACTTTCGGGATGCCAAATGGGCAGAGGATGTTCTTCCAGACGAACTTCCAAGCTGCCTAGTCGGTGATGGTGGCTACAGGCTAGGCCTCGATCCACTTGGTAAAGTAGTCGATGGCGACGAGCAGAAATTTCTTCCGACCCTGAGCCTCTAGGAATGGTTCGATGATATCAATTCCCCAGCGAGCGAAAGGACGTGGTTTGAATAGAGTGTGAAGCTGTTTCGGCGGGCTGACAGATAAGTTTCCCGAACGTCTGGCACTCCGGGCACTTCTTTGCGTAGGACATACAATCCTTTTGCAGTGAAGTCCACCAGAATCTTGCTCGGAGGATGCTGCGCGCCAGTGTCCTGCCCCTCAGATGGCTCCTGCACGAACCCTCGTGGACCTCCTCGATGGCCAGTTTTGCGTCAGTAGGACTGAGGCACCGCAAGAGAGGTCTTGAGAGGGAACCCCGGTACAGCTGGCCTTCAATGATGGTGAACCTCTGGCAGCGTAGCTTGATCTTGCGGGCTTCCGTTGGGTCGGGAGAGAGTTCTCCCCGAAGTAGATAGGCCAGAAGTGGATCCTTCCAGCTCGGAGCTGGCACCTATTTCAATGGCCGCCACATCCACTTCGGTGCTTGGTGAGGTAAGCTCTTCTATGAACACGGAGCGAGAAGGGGTGATGTCGCCTGAAGATGCTAGTCTGGCGAGTGCATCAGTGTGTGTTCTGCTCTCGTGGGACGTGCACAACTTCGAAGTAGAGGAGGCCTTCTACTTGGCGCTTGATCTGCTGAAGGTACTGCGCCATGCGGGGCTCCCTCGCCTCAAACTGTCGTTCACCTGGTTGGCGACCAGTTGGGAGTCGCTGAAGGCTCGTAGCCGAGGTGCCCCGAGGTGCCTATAGCCATGCGGATGCCGGACAGGAGTGCTTCATACTTGGCTGCGTTGTTGGAGGCAACGAAGCGAAACCTAAGGCATACTCGAATTCTAAACCTTTTGGGAAGGTAAGAACCAGCCCCGCACACTTCCTGTGACGCAGCAGGACCCATCGACGTAGAGCTCTCAAGGTGGCTCGTCTGCCAGTGGAGAGTCCTTCTCGATCGGAAGGGTGTATTCTACCACGAAGTCAGCTAGCGCTTGTGCCTTGATGGCCGTTCTTGGTCAGTAGCTGATATCAAATTCCCCGAGCTCAATAGCCCATTTGATGAGCCTTCCGGAAGCCTCTGGGCATTGAAGAGTAAGCTTCAGTGGCTGGTCGGTTAACACCGTGATCGGATAGGCCTGAAAATATGGCCTGAGCTTCCGAGCAGTCGTGACAAGCGCCAAAGAGAGCTTCTCTGCTCGGGGGTATCTTCTCTTAGCTTCTTGGAGCACCCTGCTTATGTAATAGACAGGGCGTTACGCCGTTGCCTCTTCTCTGATCAACACCGTACTGATGGAGTGTTCGATGACCGAACGGTACACGAACAGTGGTTCTCCGAGCACAGGTTTGAGAGAACGGGTGGGGCAGTCAGGTACGCTTTCAGCTCGGTGAAGGCCGCTTCACAGTCCTCAGTCCACCGTACTTGCCCCCTTTGCGGTGAGGCACCTTTGGGGACTCGCAGCATATTAAAGAAGTTGAAGCTCCATTCTGCTGCTCGGGACATGAAGCGATTGAGTGCCGCAAGACGTCCATTGAGCCGTTGGACATCACGTACGGTCTTGGGGCTGGTCATCTCTAGTACGGCTCGGATCTTTTCGGGGGTTAGCCTCTATTCCTCGGTTAGAGACGAGGATGCCGAGGAATTTCTCCGAACGGACTCCGAACGCACACTTCGCTGGGTTGAGCTTCATATTGTACCTTCACAGGGTCGCGAAGGTTTCTTCGAGATCGGTAATGTGGACGACGCTCGAGAGCATTTTGACCAGCATGTCGTCAACGTAGACCTCCATGTTGCACCTGATCTGCTGCTTGAACATCTTTTTGACCAGCTGTTGTAAGTTGTACCTGCGTTCTTCAAACCAAACGGCATTCTGGTGAAACAGTAGAGGCCGAGGTCGGTGACGAACGTCGTGGCGTCCTGATCCGGGGATGCATACTATTATGGTGATAACTAGAGTACGTATCCAAGAGCTGAGAAGCTAATGCCCAGAGGTGGCGTCCACTAGCTGGTCGATGCATGGCAGTGGGAAGTTATCCTGGGCGTTGCTTTTTGAGATCCTTGTAGTCCACGCAAACGCGCCATTTGCAGTTGGCTTTGCGCACGAGGACTACATTAGAAATCCATCGGGTACGGGCTCTCGGGAGAAGCCCAACTACTCCGCTTGTGACTATGTGATCGTGAATCACGGTCTGCCGTTCTCGGTTGACCAGCCGTCGTCTCTGCTGGACAGGTGGCACCCTTGGATCAAGTTGAGATGGTAGTCATTACCTCGGGAGAGATGCCAGGCATCTCGTTGTCTGACCACGCGAACACGTCTAAATTGGCAAGCAGAAAGCCTATATTGTTGCTGTTCGGTTCTGGCAGAAGAGCGCTAATGTAAAGAATGTGCTCGGGGTTTCGTCTGCCCGCACTGGCAGCAGATCTTCGGAGGGAGTTCCTCGGCTGGTGGAGGGCTCGCTGGTCGGCGTAGGTAGTGCTTCTGGGTCGGAAGCGAGTCATTTGTCCCACAAGGAGAGAATGTAGCACCGCTGTGATTCGCGTTGACTGCCAAGCACCTCCCCAACGCCATGCGGAGTGGGGAACTTCATCTTCTGGTGTAAAGAAGAGGGTACGGCTCGGATGTGGCCGATCAGGCCCCTACCGAGGATGGCGTTGTACCCCGGCATGCTCCTCATCACCAGAAAATTGACCATTTTGGTTATATTTTTTGGCGCTGTCCCTAGGGTGATCGGGAGATTAATTCGTCCCATAGGATGCACCGAGACCCCAGAGAAGCCGAACAAAGGTGACTCTACTGGGTACACCGGTCGACTTTCAAGCCCATCATGGAGAAAACAGTCATAAGCCAACACGTTACGGGCGCTTCCATTGTCTACCAGTATGCGACTCATAGTACAATGATTGATGGTCGCCGCGACGACCAGCGCATCACTGTGTGGAGTCGTAAACTTACAAGATCATTGTCCGAGAAGGTGATAGCCTTCTCGGAATGTGCGTGTGCAGGACTGGGATAAGGGCTTGGTTGTGGTGCTGGGGCCTGTTCGACCTGGAGCACCGACGAGCATAGTCGCGTCGGCTCTGGCTGCTCTCTCCACCGCGCCGAAACCTCCCACGATCACATTGATCCTGCCCATTCGTCTCGTTGTTGATGGGCTGCTCGGGGGTCTATTCTCGGCGTTTGGCGGTCTTCATTCCGGCGCACGTAGCGCCCTAAGTAGCCGTGCTTAATCAAGGACTCGATCTCGTCCTTAAGTTGGCGGCACTCGAGGTGTCGTGGTCGTGGTCACAGTGGAAGCGAAAGTATTTATCGGGTTGCACCTACGGGGATCAGAGAGCATCCTGGGCGGCCACCGAACATATTGCTCGTCCCGGATTTTAGCCAGGATCTGTCCGGGGGCCACCGTGAGGGGGTGTAATCGGTGAAGGGGCGTGGTCGGCGCGGCGAGTCCCTGTTGCATCAGCCCTTCTTCCATTCATGGTCGGAACCTTTGTCGAAAGGCCTCTTCTTGTCCATCTACTTGCCCTACTTTGCTCAGCCGGCTGCTAGGCTCTCCTCACATGCAGCATGGCACTGAGCGGTGGAGAGGAGCTTGGCCAAAGTGGTGGGCTGTTGTACTCCTGGCGTCCTCTGGAGGAAGCCATCACGAGTGCCTTGGATGAGGGCACTGGTGGCTAATGGGACGTCCAGGTGTGGGATGCGAAGCGCCTCAGTCCGGAACCGCTTGATGTAGTCCCAGAGCGCTTCGCCCTTCTTCTGTCGCACATACAGGAGGAAGGCCGCTGTGCGCAGCTGCGATCTTCCACCCAGGAAGTTGTCCCAAAAAGACTTCTTCAACTGGTGGAAGGATGAGATGGAACCCACAGGGAAGGTTTCGAACCATGCCTGCTCGGTTTCTTTCAACGTGGCCGGGAAGGCCCGGCATTTGGCCGCGTCTGATGCTCTGTGGAACACCATGTGCGACTCGAACCTGTGGATGTGATCCACCAGGTCGGAGGTGCCATGTAGGGCGCGATGGAAGGCAGGGCAGCATCGGGGAGACCAAGGCTTCCAGGATCTCTGCGGCAAATAGGGAGTAGAAGTCCAGGTCATCATCCCCCTGAGCTCTGCCTTTTGGACCATCGTGTCCATGCGACGTTGAGGTCGACGACGCAGCGGAGACATCTGGATAACTCCTGATCGGAGTGCACAGAGCCTTCGCGCTTGGACCCATGGGAGTTGGCGGCGACAATGGAGCGCGAAGGAGGGGGAGTCACAACGGACCGGCGGGGAGAGTCATTCTGTCGCTCAGGTGTTCGGCGGGCTGACGGAGCTCTCCACGAGCGCCGGCCGATTCCTTGCGCCGCTCTTGCCGAGCCGACGGGGTAGGGGGTCGTCGTCGTGATGACTCTGCCTACTGTTCCGACGGCGGGGGGATCGTCGGGGTTGGCTATCTGGCTAATTGAGCCTGAAGGCCCTGATAGACCCCCACAAGCTGTTGCACCTGCCCCCGGAGCTCTGCCACTTCTTGAGTTGTTGTCGGGGCACCGGCAACAGGACCATTGGTGGTTGCTCCAGTGTGGGTAGCATTGTCGTCGGCCGGCGGGACTTGGTCGCACGAGTCTGCACGCGATTGGCGAGAACTTGTCGCCCTGCTACCGGGTGTCTGGTGAGAGGTTCGTCTGCGAGCCATGGCAGTTGTCGTTCCCACAGATAGCGCCAAAAGTGTGGACGTGTTTTCCTGTTCGGGCCTGGACCGAACGGGCCTCAACTAACAAGAGGGAATGGATTGTCGCCGGTGCGGACGAAGACCTGCAAAAACCTAGAGAGGATCAGGGGGCTCAGTTGGAGAATCAGGGGGAACCCTCCGATGCCTAAGTCAGGACAGACTGTAAAGGAGGCATGAATGGAAGGTTCTCCGGTGTGTGTTCACGCATGGGCGAGTGTGTACATGGAAGTTGTCTACCTCTGCATGGGGATTACCTGTGCTTTTTATAGGCCAGGGAGATGAAGGGTTCGGACACAATCTCTTTCAATGATGACCGAAGGGACGCGTCGGTGGAGTCCCTAGGCGGGGAATTGTTCATTTGAGGCAGCTGTTGGGATCCTTCGTAGTCATGCTCTTACACTACAAGAAAATGCGCTATTTCCGACAGACGGAATCCGTCGGAAATCCGTCGGTATTCCGTCGGAAAAGGCGCCTTCCGACCGCTTTCCGTCCAAAGCTCGTCGGAAACTTTCCGTCGAAAATACTTGGTCAAAAATTTCCGACGGATGACATTTCCGTCGGAATTCGGTCGAAACCTCCGACAGATATAATCCGTCGGTAAAGCCGTCAGTATTTTCCGACGGAATTGCCGACGGTGTTTAGCCGTCGTAATTTATCATTCCGACGGATACTATCCGTCGGCCAATCCGTCAGTATTTTCCGACGGATTACCGACGGTTTTTTCCGTCGGTAATTTATAATTTCCGACGGATACTTATCCGTCGGAAAATCTGTCGAAAAGTCACATATTTTTTTTTTAAAATAGACAAATAAAAGATTTGTCAACATTACTACAATGTCAAACCTGCTACAATATTCATAAATTTAACAAATACTAACAATCAACATAAAATCATAAAATACAATAAATATAAAATCATATAGAATAATGAATACAAAAATCACATAGATCTGCTGGATCGTCTGCTGTCCCTGCATCGTCATCGTCTGGAGCTGGATCCTATATTAAAACAAATTAAATGAGAAACATTAATAATAAATAAAAGACATACAATATTTTCAAAAATGAAATTTAAAACATGTGATTATTTCTCAAGCTTAATACAATACTCTTTTTAGATCCATCATTTTCTTGGGTGTTTTTTAGATCCGTCCTTTGAATGCCCAACCCAATCCGGAGATCCAAATTGGATTCCGTCAGTTCCCACACGTCACTTTAACCCACCCGGTCGTGTCGGAGAAAATGGCACGCCGATCCGATCCCTATTTGGGATTTTGGACCCCCGGTTGTGTGTTTTGACCCTTTATATATATACTTGGGTGTTTTTTAGATCCGTCAATTGAACGCCCGACCAATCCGGAGATCCAAATTGGATTCCGTCAGTTCCCACACGTCACTTTAACCCACCTGGTTTGTCGGAGAAAACGGCACGTCGATCCGATCCCTATTTGGGATTTTGGCCCCCGGGTTGCGTGTTTTAACCATTTATATATGGTTGACCGTGTTTTTAGATCCGTCCTTTGAATGTCCAACCCAATCCGGGGATCCAAATTAGATTCCGTCAGTTTCTACACGTCACTTTAACCCACCCGGTCGTGTCGGAGAAAACGGCACGTCGATTGGATCCCTATTTGGGATTTTAGACCCCCGGGTTGCGTGTTTTAAACCATTTATATCTGTTTGACCGTGTTTTTAGATCCGTCCTTTGAATGCCAACCCAATCCGGAGATCCAAATTGGATTCCGTCAGTTCCCACACGTCACTTTAACCCACCCGGTCGTGTCGGAGAAAACGGCACGCCGATCCGATCCCTATTTGGGATTTTGGACCCCCAGGTTGTGTGTTTTGACCCTTTATATATATACTGGGTGTTTTTTAGATCCGTCAATTGAACGCCCGACCCAATCCGGAGATCCAAATTGGATTCCGTCAGTTCCCACACGTCACTTTAACCCACCTGGTCGTGTCGGAGAAAACGCACGCCGATCCGATCCCTATTTGGGATTTTGGACCCCCGGTTGCGTGTTTTAACCATTTATATATGGTTGACCGTTTTTTAGATCCGTCCTTTGAATGTCCAACCCATCCGGGGATCCAAATTGGATTCCGTCAGTTTCTACACGTTACTTTAACCCACCCGTCGTGTCGGAGAAAACGGCACGTCGATTGGATCCCTATTTGGGATTTTAGACCCCCGGGTTGCGTGTTTTAACCATTTATATCTGTTTGACCGTGTTTTTAGATCCGTCCTTTGAATGCCCAACCCAATCCGGAGATCTAAATTGGATTCCGTCAGTTCCCACACGTCACTTTAACCCACCCGTCGTGTCGGAGAAAACGGCACGCCGATCCGATCCCTATTTGGGATTTTGGACCCCCGGGTTGTGTGTTTTGACCCTTTATATATATACTTGGGTGTTTTTTAGATCCGTCAATTGAACGCCCGACCCAATCCGGAGATCCAAATTGGATTCCGTCAGTTCCCACACGTCACTTTAACCCACCTGGTCGTGTCGGAGAAAACGGCACGCCGATCCGATCCCTATTTGGGATTTTGACCCCCGGGTTGCGTGTTTTAACCATTTATATATGGTTGACCGTGTTTTTAGATCCGTCCTTTGAATGTCCAACCCAATCCGGGGATCCAATTGGATTCCGTCAGTTTCTACACGTCACTTTAACCCACCCGGTCGTGTCGGAGAAAACGACACGTCGATTGGATCCCTATTTGAGATTTTAGACCTCCGGGTTGCGTGTTTTAACCATTTATATCTGTTTGACCGTGTTTTTAGATCCGCCTTTGAATGCCCAACCCAATCCGAGATCCAAATTGGATTCCATCAGTTCCCACACGTCACTTTAGCCCACCCGATCGTGTCGAAGAAAACGTCACGCCGATCCGATCCCTATTTGGGATTTTGGACCCCCGGGTTGTGTGTTTTGACCCTTATTATATACTTGGGTGGTTTTTTAGATCCGTCAATTGAACGCCCGACCCAATCCGGAGATCCAAATTAGATTCCGTCAGTTCCACACGTCACTTTAACCCACCTGGTCGTGTCGGAGAAAACGGCACGCCGATCCGATCCCTATTTGGGATTTTGGACCCCCGGTTGCGTGTTTTAACCATTTATATATGGTTGACCGTGTTTTTAGATCCGTCCTTTGAATGTCCAACCCAATCCAGGGATCCAAATTGGATTCTGTCAGTTTCTACACGTCACTTTAACCCACCCGGTCGTGTCGGAGAAAACGGCACGTCGATTGGATCCCTATTTGGGATTTTAGACCCCCGGGTTGCGTGTTTTAACCATTTATATCTGTTTGACCGTGTTTTTAGATCCGTCATTTGAATGCTCAACCCAATCCGGAGATCCAAATTGGATTCCGTCAGTTCCCACACGTCACTTTAACCCACCCGGTCGTGTCGGAGAAAACACGCCGATCCGATCCCTATTTGGGATTTTGGACCCCCGGGTTGTGTGTTTTGACCCTTTATATTATACTTGGGTGTTTGTTAGATCCGTCAATTGAACGCCCGACCCAATCCGGAGATCCAAATTGGATTCCGTCAGTTCCCACACGTCACTTTAACCCACCTGGTCGTGTCGGAGAAAAAGACACGCCGATCCGATCCCTATTTGGGATTTTGGACCCCCGGGTTGCGTGTTTTAACCATTTATATCTGTTTGACCGTGTTTTTAGATCCGTCCTTTGAATGCCCAACCCAATCCGGGGATCCAATTGGATTTCGTCAGTTTCTACACGTCACTTTAACCCACCCGGTCGTGTCGAGAACGGCACGCCGATCCGATCCCTATTTGAGATTTTGGACCTCCGGTTGTGTGTTTTGACGCTTTATATATACTTGGGTGTTTTTTAGATCCGTCAATTGAACGCCCGACCCAATCCTAAGTATATGAAATTAATACTAATACTGACCTGAGATGCTGGCTGTGTGGGGCGTACTCCCTGCATTATTGAGATGAACTGCTGAACCATATCGCTGAACTGCGTCTGTAGCTGTACCCGCTGCGTCTCTATCTCTACCCGCTGCGCCTGTAGCTCTACCCGCTGCGTCTGTAGCTCTTCCCGCTGCGTCTGTAGCTGTGTACGTAGCTCCTCCCGAATGATGCCTCTAATATCCTCTACACCACTGACGGGCGGCGCAGAAGATGAACTCGCGTGTGCCGGAGGAGCGATCGAACTGGCATATGAGGACAACACTCGATGAGTATCCAGGCTGTCCCCAAAGCCGTACACTCGACACTTCCTCGGCACTCCCGCTACCTCGACCCAAGCGTCCGCATCCAAATCTGGCTGGGGAGTGCCCTCTGTGTAGCGCTCCGCCATCGTCCTGTCGTACGTCTCCTGTAAAATAATTTAAAATTAAATTATTGAAAACAAATTACTTTAATATCATAATTGAATTCATAATTTAAAGCTTGACTTACAGCAATCGTGCGGGCACTCTCGGTAACATAGTCATCCGTCCCCTTCCGCTTATGAGTCCGGTCAAATAACTCGCGGAAAGTAGGGGCACGCTCCAGGTCGTGATGCTTAAAATTCAACAAAATAGTTACTTCACAATAATAATCCATATGTATATATGAATCGAACAATAAATACTTACCAATTTTTGACTGTGGGTCGCATAAGATACGGATCCACTAGTATGCACATTCTTCTCCGGTTGAGTTGCTCTGTTGCGTATTGCCGCCTGTGACCGCTGCTGCCATGGTCCAGCAGCCCAACGCGCGCAAAGGGACTCCCAATAGTCCCTTCGCAGCCAAACAGGGCCGTAATCCACCCAGCCATAGGATCCCGGTTGCCTGTGGTCTTCATTGCCTTGTCCGTGCCTCCCACATCGACTTTCTAAATTAGTCTGGGCCGTAATCTCCCAGACGGCTCGAGCCGAGGGAGATCCTCGGGTCTCGTGAACGCGAACCTCCGCTGTAAAGAAATAAAATTAATCAACATTCTGCAATAAACCCAAATTAATAATAATTGAATAAATGACTTCAACTCTTCTAAAAATAAAAATACCGTAAACATGTCAAATAATAAATCCCGGACTGGCACCGGGAAGTCTCTCCATGCATCCACTGGTCCTGGAATATGTGCGTGGACCAGCGTCGTAATATAGCGGGAAGCAGGACTGGGATCTATCTTCCCCCTGCAATTCCACATTAATTTTCTACATGAAATGTATATCCTAAATAACATACAGTAACACTGAGATGATGAACTTTACCCTGAGATCCAGCATGGTTGTCGTCCTGGTAGCTGAGGCCCCTCCTCAGCTGCTGGATGCTGGCTCTCCACCTCTGTTGAAAATATTTAGTACACTTTTATTGTATAAATTGCAAGAGACCAAACATACTAATATTGAAACATATGTTTACCCTGTGGTGAGGAAGAAGACGAAGGTGGCACTGCTCGATGGTCGACAGGGAGGCAAAATTTCATACACATTAGAAAATATGAATTTCAAATAAACAAGAATATAGAAATTACCTATCGCTGGAGACGGGCGTGGACGGGGAGGCAGTCCCTGCAAAATTTCATACACATTAGAAATTATGAATTTCAAATAAACAAGAATATAGAAATTACCTGTCGCTGGGACGACGGGCGTGGACGGAGAGGCAGTCCCTGCAAAATTTCATACACATTAGAAATTATGAATTCAAATAAACAACAATGTAGAAAATTACCTGTCGCGGGACGACGGGCGTGGACGGGGAGGCAGTCCCTGCAAAATTTCATACACATTAGAAATTATGAATTTCAAATAAACAACAATATAGAAATTTACCTGTCGCTGGGAAGACGGGCGTGGACGGGGAGGCAGTCCCTGTAAAATTGTATGTACGTTAGTTCTCGTGAAATCAATAAAAACAATAATACCCATATGGTTTTTTGTGTACATATGCATATACCTGTCGCGGACCTGGAGGCAGACGTGGACGGGGAGGCAGTCCCTCTGCCAACAGACGTGGCAACCGTCCAACTGCGTCCTCCACGTACCATATCTCTATTGATACAAATAAAGATATAGCAAGTCATCAGCACTCAATTTGAAGTAGCAATTTATTATGAACATGTAATTAACAACAACACCAAAATATGCAGTATATTATCTATATTCATCATCAGATGCTGAAGACATGTTTAATCAGCATCATCTTCATCATCATCCTGGAATTCATCTCATCATCTTGGGAGTCTTCCTCCACATCAGACTCCACCTCCCGCTCAGCGACATTTGGGTCAACTTCTTCTTGTTCGTTATCCTTATGTAAGCAAATTGTTTCATTTATATCATGAACATTGTACTGCGTAGAAGCTGCCAACTCTCGTGCGTCACTCCGATCTGATTGAAAAAAGTTGTCATTAACACCTTCGAGCTCATCATCAGTCGGGAGAAGCTCATACTCAGGGAATAGTCTTGATTTCACTCTACATGCAGCCCACCAATCTCTTAATTTGAGGGATGTATAATTTGAATAATAAACTTGTTGGGCTTGTGCCGCCAGGATGAATGGCTCATATGTACTCAATTTGGACTTATGCTTCACATCGATTAATCCATATGTTGTGTCATGACGAATAGATGTCGGGTCAAACCAATGACACTTGAACAGAAATATATTGTTGTCTTGTCCCAAAAATTGCAGTTCAATGACTTCTTCGAGAATGCCATAATAGTCAATTTCATTTTCATTGTAGGCACTTCCCTTCACACATACGCCGCTGTTCATCGTAGACTTATTCCGTCCATAATCTCTCGTGTGAAATCTGTATCCATTCACAATGTAGCCTGGATAGACACGTACAATCTTCGAGGGCCAAAACTAATCTGTTGTACTCTTGAATCGGGAATGAAGCTTGTTCAACCTATTATGAGATAAATAGACAAACATTGAATAAATGACTTCAACTCAGTCTGCATAAAAATAACACTTATGTTTTGGAATAATTAGACACATACTCGAGATCTTAACCAAGTAGGAAAAGACTTCTCCCGTTCCTTTTCAACCTGCACGTCAGTTAGACGTGGATTCCGTCGCAATATGACCGATTCAAACTCTCTGCAATGTAAATATCACACAACCGTTAGGTTCTGCAGCAATGCACGCAAATGATGACGAATAAGCGTGGAGAGCTTACTGAATGTAGGGTTCTAGTTCTTCGCAATTCATGAACACGTAGATCTCCGCAGCTACCAACTCTCTGTCTTGGAGTGCGCGAGTAGTAGATGAAGATCCGAACGCCCGTCCGGGACACTTGAATACAGAGAGTCGGTGACACCTCGGAATCTCCACCATCATCATTACGTGGAGGTTGAGTGCGTCGGGTTCGTATTTCCGTGTCAAAGTACATCGAACAGAAGTTCGATATCTCCTCAATGAGGTACGCCTGAGTAATGGAGCCCTCAACTTGTGCTTTGTTGCGGACTTCATCTTAAGATCGTGCACATCAATCCCAAAGTCTTGAACGGGAATGTTCATTGACACGGGCTGAACACGCTCTCGTGATGTGTGTGCAGTGAAAAATTACTATACATGCATAGATCAAATTTCAAACGCACATGAATATAAAATGAATATGAAATCAAAACATGCATGTGAACAAGTGCAATAATAAACCAAATTCATACATACATGTACATGAATTCATATAAACAAGTGCAATACTAAACGATACATTATAATAAGATGTGTAATACTAATCATTAAGTAGAAAATAATAATTAAACGTAAACTAAACTAATGTGAAAGAGGAATATGTGAGGAATGACCATGAAAAATATGTAAAGTTGAATAATGCTTACACAATTTAAGACAACTACGCATGAAACATTGATAGGATTCACATGCAGGTAATTGAAATTTGTACACGTCTGGGGATGGCTTCACAAGTTCAAAATGACCAAGTGGATGGTGCAGATCAAAGTAGCCCATTTCACACAGCCCCATTTAGATCTCCTTTACCCGATCGATTAGTGTAGCAACTTCTCATTTTGGAAGGAAGTGCCTAAAAACCGTGTAAGACGGTGAGAAGACCTCACATGGTGGAAGGGATGGTGTTAAAATCAACTGCATTGTGGAAGATAGGTATGGTTTAGGTCCGCAACCACTAACAAGATTCTCAATAGAAATTGGGGAAACGATGTGCATATACTCTAGACATGATTAGGATCCTACAGTAGAGTTTAATTACCCAAGAATATCTACCTTTTGGTTTGATTAAAGGAAAATCGATGAAGAACGCTAATCAACAATGATGAATTAGAGAAAAAGATGATGTCAACAGGTTCTCCTTGTTTCCTCTACAACCCAGCCACCTCAGCAACCTTTAGAAATGTGCTAGGGTTGGCCAAGATGAGAATTAGATGGTGTGTATTTAAAGATGAAAGGGCAAAATCGATAACTTTCCAAACTGTGCAATTGGGTCTACAATTTGGGTTGCTTCTACTGGCGGATTGCCATCTTTAAATCCCAATTTGAGGGGGGGTATGACAGCAAATTATAAGGAAGCCTCCTAATTAGATTAACATGTGCAATTCAAGTTCCGTAAGAAAGGTTAATTTGTGCAGACTTATATTTATAAATTAGATGTTTAATGGGATAGAGTACTATATGATGATATAAACTAGTGGTTGTTTTCCCGAACTATATATTAGTTGAAAGTACCCCCAACAACTTTCAGAATATTTATTTAATATCTGATTTAAAACTAATTAATTAGGTTGCAATAAATAATTAATAGATGTGCTTGCCTGTTACAATAAATTCTTTTGAGGTGGGTTAGGGGAGAGGGTGGGGGCCGGGTTAGGGGAGGGGTGTGGGGCGGGTGGGTTAGGGGGGGGCCTTCACAGGTGGAGGGGGGTGGGGGCCGGGGGGTTAGGGGAGAGAGGGGGGGGCCGGGTGGGTTAGGGGAGGGGGGCCTTCACAGGGGAGGGGGGTGGGGGCCGGGGGGTTAGGGGAGGGGGGCCTTCACAGGTGGAGGGGGGTGGGGGCCGGGTGGGTTAGGGGAGAGGGGGGGCGCAGGGCAGCAGGAGGGGGGAAGGGGGCCGCATTTAGGGAGGGGGCTGGCCGGCGGAGGGGGGAGGGGGAGGGGGGCGCGACAGGGAGGTGGAGGGGACGGGGGGGGGGACTGGGACTGGGACGGGGAGGGGGACTGGGACGGGGAGGGGGAGGGGGACTGGGATGGGGAGGGGGAAGGAAAATGGAGGGGGAGGGGGGGCGACAGGGGAGGGGGGCGCGACGGGAGGTGGAGGGGACGGGGAGGGGGATGGGATGGGGAGACGAGGAGGGGACTGGGAGGGGAGGGGGGGCGTGACAGGAAAGGGGAGGGGGGCGCTGGGACGTGGAGGAGGGGAATGGAGGGGGCTGGGACGGGGAGGGGGAGGGGAATGGAGGGGGAGGGGGGCGACAGGAAAGGGAGGGGGGCTCGGACGGGGAGTGGGAGGGGAAAAAAGAGGGGGGGGGGGTGCGAAGGGGTACCTGCGCCGGCGGGGGCGGCGGCGGGACCTCGGGGCGACGGCGGGGCGACGTCTCGACGGCGGCGCGAGGGAGCGGCGGTGGCGGGAGCTTGGGGCGACGACGGCGTCTCCACGGCGGCGGGCTGCAGGCGGCGGATGAGAGAGAGAGAGAGACGAGAGAGAGAGATAGAGAGAGAGAGAGAGAGCGGGAGGGAAAGAGGGGGGGAAAGGGAAGAAGGGGGGTTTCGCGGGATTTGAGAATAGCGGTATTACCGACGGATATTCCGACGGTATTATTTCCGTCGGAATATCCGTCGGTATTATCTTAGTTCCGACTGATATTTCTGAAGGATTAATTTCCGTCGGCTAATCGGTAATCCGACGGAATTACCGACGGACAAAATCCGTCGGAATATCCGTCGGTAATCCGCAAATTCTTGTGGTTTAACCATGGGGGCGCTGTCGCGCCGTCGTATTAACAGCCACTGGGAGGTGAATGGTTGTTCCTGGCCGCAGGCCAAGGGGTGCCGCGCATGGGCCTGCTCGGTCGTGGCCAGGTTGTGCGGTGCCCGATGCTCGGAAGCGCTGCTCGGCGAAAAACATGGGGAGTCGAAACAGGAGGCTTATGGTCTGCTCGGTAGATTGTGCCATGCTCAGAGGGTTGTGAGGTGTCTGGAGTCTATCCTTGGGGCCCTTAGACGCCTGCCGACCAGAGCGTGTTCGAAAGTCTTTCGGCTGATCCCGAAGATACGTGACTTGATGTCGAGAGCCTAAGCGTCTTGTGGGGCCATGATGGGCGATAGACCTAGGAGGCTAGAAATTGCCTCCACAATGTTTTGCTCCATGCGTGGTTTCATGTTAGAAGTTGCAAAAAAGGAAGTAATGACAATCTTACCAAAACCTTGGGCAAATTATACCCTTAAATTGCCAAACCAGACGAAGTGAAATCCAGATATTTAATTTAACCCTATAATATATATATACAACACGTAATTTTTTCGGACCCGTAAATTTTGCAGCGTTAATAAATCATGCATTTGAATGCAAGCTTGCCGTAGTACGTACAAAAAACATAAATAGTAATTTTGAGAATAAGACCATAATTCTCTTCGAAAAGGAAGCCAGGTTTTGTAGTAACCAAAGCAGCAGGCCCCAGCGGTATCACCTTTTCGAGTAGTGAGAGGTCGCACCTACCGTTTCCCTTCCGATAGAAAAAAAAAACACAAAAAATACTTAGCAAAAAAAATTTATCTCGAGAACCTTATCCCCATTTCCTGAAGTACATCAAATTGCTTAGTAAAGAGTATCAAGTTTGTATGGACATCTTTTGAGCCGATTTTAATAAGGACGTACGTAGTACGCATTACTTTTAAACTTGTGTTCCAGATGAAAGAACTCATATTAATTAGTGAAAAAGGGTTTAGTTGCGTTATTACTTCTTAATTACACGCAGTGGGGATCGCACAAGTTTAGATGACTAAATTAGTTTCTCTTACTTCGACCATATCAAGTATTCAAAATTTGACTGCAACCATGGATAGAAGTGTTATGTTAATTTGCTGCAGTTCTCCTATTCTTGTGAGATAGTGCAATTTCATTTCTCATATATAGTTAATTATTCTTCATTTAATTTTAACTCAAATTTCAAGATATACAGTTAAAACGTCCTTTATATGTTATCTTTCATCTCGAGTTAATGTGTAGCCTGACCACTTTAAACATGGCAAGTATATATATATATATAGTGATAATATGAAGTGGCACAATTCACAAAAAGCATCGTTTATTGGCGAAGTTATTTACTTAAAAACTATTGCATAATATACATAAATTATAAAATTAAATTTTATACAATTATTGATAATAATATAGGAGTTTGAAATAGAAAACATATAACTATAAAAAATTTAATATCCTATCTATCTTAAGTTGAAGAACATATAAAAACACAATTTAATGTATGATTTTGAAATGTTTTCAAACAAATTAAAAGAAAATTGTCTAAGTAACTTCACACAGAACATGTTAACCATATTATCTCATCTTTCAATTATCTCCATCCTCATTTTTATCTATCTGTGTATCTATCTTGATTTCTATATGTATATACAAATTACAGAATTAATAACATTACAATGTCAGTAATACAAAGTAAAAAAATGAATTCAACACATAATACATAACCAAATTAAACTAAAAGAAATTTTCATTTATACCATCATACTTCTGGTTAAAGCAAATTCATATTACAATTTTCATGTATATAACCTAAAGTTTTCAAGGTAACCGTAAATAATACTTAGAAAAATGTTTCCAAGAAGAATTGAAGGGACTGAATTCTGACAAATTATGTTACCAAAAAAATGTCTGACAAATCAAAATTAATAATTATATATTATGATTTTTCAAGTACATTCTGTAGCCATGTAGGTGCAGTAACATACACATGCATTGTAGCTGCGAGCTACAGTGCTTTCTTCTAAATGTCGGTGCTGGATCTGTTGATAGGCGAAGGCGATGTTCGCGTCGATGGCGGCGGCGATAGAGCACCACGCCTGGATGAGGGGGCTAAGTGTGGGTTTCGGAGTGGAGGGTGGCCCCCGTCACGGTTGGGCCGGCTGAACATTGCATCGCGAGTGAGTAGGTCATGTAGGAGCAAACCATTCCTGGGAAGACGGAGAGAACAGGCATGGAGGGCGATGACGGTGAGGCCTGTTGTGTGTCTTGGCAGTGCCGCAATGGGTGGCCCCAGCTAGTACCACAAAGAGGTGCTGCCCCAGGTATCTGCAATTCCACAAGGAAGGGGAGAACAGGGGCGAAGCATCAAGCAGCTCCTAAGGGGCGTAAAGGCGAGGTCTTGCGGCATGAGAGCGCGCAATGGGTGACCCCTGCGAGGAGTTATAAGAGTTGCAGCCCCAGATAGCCGGTTCTGCCGACCGACATTGCAGAGTGAGAAAGTGCAATAGAGAAGCTTACTACATAAATTTTTAAAGTTCTAAAAAACTGTGGAACCATGTTTACATTTAATCATCACGTTTTCATAATTCTTTCACAGCCAACTATCATACATATAAAATAAATTCCAACAAAACTTAACTGCATAAGATAAAGGGCACTATAGCTACTGTTAATGAAAATTTATTAAATGCAGTGAATAGCGAAGAAGTAATTTTTTTATTGATTTTTTTCTTCTCATGAGGAAACTCCCATGAGATTCATGGGGTTATAGTGCGATGAGGAACTTCAAGTTATGTAGCGGCCCTGGATATTTACGCACAATAAGGCTCCATATCCAGATCTACCTCCCGCGAACGGACCGAAGTCTCGCAAGGGATAGCTCGAACACATGTCCAGTAAGAATATAAAAGATAACCACAACAGTATAAGACACAAGAAAGTATATGTGCTCATATCTGTATATAACAATTTACACTTGTCCCAATACATTATTACATGCTCAATTAAAAAGTACAACTACTTGGGGCATACCCCGAGGGAGCACAAGCTCTCATAACACAACTAACGCTACTGCTGGTGGTACAAGTCTGCCACAACGTCTTTGCAAGCCATATAAACGGTAAGCCCTGAAAAGAACTGTAGGGGAGTGAGCCTCAACAAGTCACAGGCTCAGTAGGGACCACCCAAAACCACACACGAAACTAAAGAGTCCTCAACCCCAAAGGGTCTCACTGCAACGCCGATAGCCAAACCATATCATGCTCACAATAATACATGATTTTAACAACAATTAAATATATTCTTATCAGCCAATAAATCTCAGAAGGGAAGAGGAACACAGGACTAGCACAACACCACTAGTCCGCCCAACAACTGAACGGCACCTAAGCTACAAGCTTCACAGGCACCTACCCACAAAGGGTACGTAGCAAGGCTGGCATCAGCAAGCCAATTAGTCACACACTTAAACTACAAACAAAAGCTTAATCGAAAGGGTAAAACACATGGGTGAAAGGTCTCACCACACGCCCTCTACGGAGCACAGCTCCACCTCAACACCTGAAAAGGCTGGTACACACCATACCACGAGAAATGGATAGCTACAAAGAGTACAAGTACCTACTGCAAGAGGTACCACCACAAAGCCTCAACACAACTGTGCCTCCTACAAGGCACACCACAACAGGTCAAACCTCAACCAACCAGTCACTATACACAGGCCACAACCATTGGCAAAGCACGAGTCGGAAAGAATGACGCCACCACACAGAAATGGAACTAGTTTATGATGTCAGTATCCAACCTGGACAACACAACACAAGAACTACCTCTCAGTCTCGCAGTCACGGACGAAAGGTCCAACTGCCGCTCCACAAGCACATAGTAAAGTCAAAGAACAGTGGAGACCAACACCACACCTACAGACCACACAGCTGCAGGCCATGCCTGGCACCCTTACGGACTCCGGCTCGAGCACCCTAAAGTGAGGCACTGGAAACATAGGACTAGCTGGGGCCGGCCAGTACGTCTACTGGTGTCCATACCCCCAACCACGAGCGCGCTACAAGCGACCACACACCACAAACACAAGTCGCTGCCCTCTGTCGTCTTTCCCTGGCTAGACGTACAACTCAAACACAAGAGTGAGGGTGTCAAGCAAGACGACACAGACCTCAACGGTACATACAGTACCAGGACAAACTCCGAGCACTAACGTGCCTGGCTCATAAGAACCTGGGGTCCCGACTAGAGAGGTATTCCGGAATACGCGTCGGACCACCACACTCGGCTAGCATACAAACCACGTCAGTCACTTAACACCTCGGTGAAACTTAATCATGATATATTAAATATAATTGGCTCGTCACTGGTCACTATGTGACCTCCAAGCTAATCGAAACCAACACATACTTAAATCACAATAACATACAATAATCTTGCATGTCATTGGTCACCCCGTGACCTCCATTGCCATATTAATATAATATAATAATCACTTAATAACCATGCAAAAGACACTAAGGGCCGAGACTGGGTTCACACTGGAACCTCACTGCCCAGCCACCACAAACTAACCACAGCAGTTATATTACAATAAACACAACGTTGAAACACTTGCCGGCACACACAAACCACATGCACGACACTCAAACCACGTAAACACCATGTGTACAACACACTAACTGTGTGCACAACATGCCAACCACGTAAACACCACTCACTTCGTGAACAACACACTTATCACATAAACAATATGTAAACGACACGCTCCACGAGCGCTGCAAGTGCATTGGCACCATTTATCCATGCCATGCACAACACTTTAACGATAATCGAATAATCGTATCAGTAAAATAGACACAACCCATTCTCTTGGCTGTGATCGCAACTAAGCAACTGTCGCTTCTGATCGCGACACCTCGACATGTCGTGATCCAAAAGCCTAACGCGAGGGGTCAGCCTATCCTGTTTAGAACGTGATAGAGGGCTCTGTCTCCTTCACAGGCCGGAAACCCTAATCCAGGTTTCCATCTTCAGATCTTCCATACAAAACCACCCTAAACAACATTACAACCCGTTTTCTTGCTTATTTCATTGCCTTAACATGGTATCTACTATTTACAAAGCATTAAACAATCTAAACATGTACCACACACAATCCACGCAGTAAAACGAGGTGGAATCTCCCTACCTTCGCGAGAACACACAAACCAACAACGGCACGGCGTCTCCCCTACTCCATGCGATATCCTCGCGGCGAGAGTACGCCAAAAACTTCTCCAGAACCCCGAATCGCCTAAAGAACATCTCCCTGGACGAGCAAAGCTTTCCAAGCTCTGTTCAGCCGACCTTGCATAAAAATGCATTGCAGTTGGGAATGCAATAGAGCCCTCCGTCACGACCTGAACGGGACATAAGAGACTGTCGCCTTCCCAAGGCCGACGTCAGCAAGTCGCCCAACGCGCGACACATGGCATGCATGCAGTCGACGACCGCCAAACAGTAGTTCCAAGAATGCGACACCAGGGTGTCGCGCTCAAAACGCGACGTCCAACATTGTCGCATTCACAGAAAGTGAACCAGTGAGTGCTTTGGCCCAATTTGTTGGCCCACGAAGCCTCACAATCTAGGAGGAACACCTAAAACATAGACTAATGGGCCACACACATTGGCCACCCAAACCCTCTAAGCAAGGATCTGTAAAGATCCGAAAAATATTGACGTTACATTACTATCACCTAAAAAGAAATTTCATCCTCGACATTCAAAATAAACCTTAGTAAACCGGACTATCACCTAAAAAGAAACAAAGTCATACATAGAACAAGTAGGATACACTTCTCTGCACTTGCTTTTCAAACCATCCGTGCTGACTAATTTATCTGTTCATTTCCACGCTTGTTTTGCTTTCCCTTTTCTTTAGTTCATTTCATAGCTGCACTGCTCGATTATTATATTCTGCTCTTTCTTTACCTTTAGTTGTAAGCAATTCTACCTTGCCGTTGGTGTTTTATCTCCTTGGACTCAACCGCTTCCACAATTTCCCAGAGTGTTTACAATATTCCTTTCTAGAACCGCTTCTTTTTTTTTTTTGAATTTTTGTATCATAAACTGCCACTCTTAATGCTCTGCCATGTAAAACCATATGTAAATTCTTCAAATTTCTCGGTGCCTTCCATTATCTACTTTTCAATACCAACAGTTATTTTGCCTCAACTTTATTCACATTCCTACCTGTAGCTTCTCATCAAAAATCACACTGCTATAACTAAATTCCCTGCTTCTCTATACCATTATGTCCATACTATCTTTATTCCTTTCTGACTAAAAACCACTGTCTCTTTACCTAACTGCGCAAAATATCAAATTTTCCTTTAAACATTCAATCTCGGATAACATATGAATATCAAACCTCCCGTGATCCGCTACACCACTCTGATTACACTAAATACCTAACAAAATATTCCATAAATTCTGCTCCACCATTATTCACAATTTCTTCTCACTTTTATTATTACTCTGACTCTAGCTGGATTTAATACTAACTTTTCTCGCTTCTTAAATCACTTTACTCAATCAATCAACACTGGAAGAAAATATCGAAATTTCTGGACTGCTTTCTCTAATACTTCAATTCTGATTGTGCCACATACTTTAGTTCTGAATCCTGCCATACCACTACTGACATACCTTGCTCTTTAATTCCTTTCTTACTTAAACAAATTTCTCCGACTAATCCAATCAATTTATTATATAACCTTCAAAATATCTGCTCTCATTATTGAGATACTACATTCTCTTATCGGAAAAGAAAAATTAAACTGCTCAACTAATTCTACACATATTCTACCTTCAACTTTATTAAACTCTCTCTCAATCAGGTGCCATCTGACCTTAAACTGTTCACTATTTAACTAATCACATATTTTCCTTTTGTACTAACAATTTCAAATTTCATTCATTTCTTTCTCTCTTTTCTTTTCTTTCTTTCTCTTTTTTTTATTCAACTCTGCCATACTCTGATCTGCACACTATTCCTTAACTGTTCTACCTTTTATTCTTACATCGAACTCTAAAGTACTTTCTCGAGAAAATACATATGCTCGATCTGAACCACTTTCTGTGTGCTGCCATGCAAACTCTTGCTGAACATTTCCCAAACCTTTTAATTATATCTGTTTCATAATCTGATGTATTCTTTCTTTCCCTGATCAATAGCCTGCCAACTGCATTAACCATAATATCATTTCTACAAAACATTTCTCTTAATTGTTTGTTGTCTTGCTTATCGCACTTTACCCTTCACACTGCAATTCTTGCTATCACACAAATGTCCTTTACTGACAACTGCCAAGGCCATGTCCTGAAACCGATCTCTTTAAATATTATAATCTACTCTGTCTGATTTCTCTATCTACTTTATTGCTCTACTTTCTAATGCTGAAATCATGCTGCTACATCAAACTTACTACTATCTTTTCATTCAAACCGTTACTTTCATTCCTCTCATAGTTTACACTACAAGAAATACGCAGATAGAGACCGAAATTTTCGGTCTCAATTCGGTCACAAATCAGAGACCAAAATTTTTAGTCGCAATTCGGTCTAAGATTTGTGACTGAATTGTCACTGAATATTTCGGTCTCAAATTTGAGACTGAAATGTCATTCAATCACAATTCAGTCACAATTCGATCTCAGATTTGTGACTAGATTATGACTGAATACTACGGCCTCAAATTTGAGACCGAATTGTCACTGAATCCTTTGCAGTCTCAGATACATTATTTATTGTTTAATTATTGAGACCGAATATTATTCGGTCACAATTCGGTCTCAGATTTGTGACTGATTTGTGACCGAATATTTCAGTCACCATTCTGAGACCGAATTGTGACCGAATAATATTCGGTCTCAGATGTATTGCTTATTGGTTTAGATTATTGAGACCGAATATTATTCAGTCACAATTCCGTCTAGATTTGTGACTGATTTGTGACCGAATATTTTGGTCACCAATCGGAGACCGAATTGTGACCAAATAATATTCGATCTCAGATGCATTGTTTATTGGTTTAGATTATTGAGACCAAATATTATTCGGTCACAATTCGGTCTCAGATTTGTGACTAATTTGTGACCAAATATTTCGGTCACCAATCTGAGACCGAATTGTGATCAAATAATATTCGGTCTCAGATGCATTGATTATTGGTTTAGATTATTGAGACCGAAATATATTCGGTCACAATTCGGTCTCAGATTGTGACTGATTTGTGACCGAATATTTCGATCACCAATCTGAGACCGAATTGTGACCAAATAATATTTGGTCTCAGATGCATTGTTTATTGGTTTAGATTATTGAGACCGAATATTATTGGTCACAATTCGGTCTCAGATTTGTGACTGATTTGTGACTGAATATTTCGGTCACCAATTTGAGACCGAATTGTCACCAAATAATATTCGGTCGTAGATGCATTGTTTTTGATTTAGATTATTGAAACCAATATTATTCGGTCACAATTCGGTCTTAGATTTTTGACTGATTTGTGACGACCGAATATTTTAGTCACAAATTTGAGACTAAATTGTGACTGAATTATATTCGGTCTCACATATATTGTTTATTGGTTTTAAGTTATTGAGACCGAATAGAATTCATTAGCAATTCAATCTCAGATTTTTGACGATTTTGTGACCAAATATTTGGTCACAAATCTGAGATCGAATTATGACCGAATGATATTCGATCTCAGATACATTATTATTAGTAGTTTAATTATATTATGGCTATAATTTACTCTACATGTAATGGTTTACATATATATAGTTTTATATAATTATTTTGAATATAAAAAACATATATATAGAAATAAGTTACATTTTTTTGTTTAGTTGATATATATATATATATAGTATACAGATTGTATTTGCATATTTGTAAATGTATTTTATTTGTTTAGTGAATATAATTATATGATAAAACATTATGCTTAAAAATTATATTTTAATTATATATATTCAAAATAGTACTATTTAACTTTTATATTCATAAGATATATATTATATTATGCTCACACTACAAGAAATGTAGGATATGTAGATGGCTGTAATCGTAGTCGTCTACATAAAAATATTTACATGTATAATTAAGTATATATATTCATATATAATACTTTACATAGAAAGTAAATAGATATAGTTAATTCTTGCTAATATATATAATGTAAATCAACATAATATATATATATTTATTTAGACATAGTCATCTATAAATATATTAACACAAATGTAAAATGGATATAATAAAATATGATTGTATATATTGTGGTGGTGTTTTCCTTTTGGGCCGAAGCCAAATAGGCCTCCATTAAGAACACAAGGGGAAGAAGGCCGCCGGTGGCGGACGGTAGCCTGCAAAAATCAGAACAGGATCAGGGGGCCCAGTTGAAGAACCGGGGAGAATCCTCCGATGCCTAAGTCAGATGGGACTATAGGGAGGCTTGGGAAAGAGAGTTCACTGGTGTGTGCTTCGCGCGTAGGTGAGTGTATGCGTACTAGGTTGCGTACCTTTGCATGAGAGTTACCTAGGCCTTTTATAGGCAAATGTTCTGAAGAAGTTGGGCAGGCCGTCCCTTAATGACGCTGGAAAGGGCGCGCGGTTGGCACCCTTAGCGGGGGGGAGTTATACATTAAGGGGTCCTACAGTTAGTACTCCCCTTGATCGTGGGGCGCATACGCACTGCTGTCATAACCGTCGTGGGAGGCTTAGGGATTTACTAGTCCCTTCGGTCGAAAGGTTCCGAGCAGGGACTTGCTCGGTCATTGGTCTTGCTCTTCGATAATCGCTGCTCGGAAGCATAGTCTTCGTTGGCGGGGTCACAACGTGCTTCGAGCAAGATGTGTTTGGTAGGCCATGCCTAGACCGAACAGGCCGTAGGGTGTTCGGAGATCACCCTTGAGGGCCTTTGGATGCTTTGGTTGCCCGATGATGTTCGGAGGTTTCGAGCTGAATTCGAGGACACGTGGCTCGATATCCATAGCCATGATGCCTTGATGGGTCATGATGGGCCGTAGTGGGCCTTGATGGGCCCGAAGACCTAGGAGGCTGAAAATAGCCTCCACATATATATAATATAATTAAATCTATAATAATTATATATAAATATAATCTATACTATCTATACTACTATAATAAAACTTAGTCTTATAAGTACACAAGGCAGCAGCAGAGTTTTTTGTTTCCCGCCCAAACTGAGATATGTAGCTTACCTTTTTCTTTTCGACGCCACCTGTTATCTATTTGCCTAGTAACTATCTCTTCCTCGCCGTGCCCGCCCATTCTATTCCTAGTGAAAAATGGAGGACGTTTCACCTTCCCATGACTGCACCTACATTTTTCTTGTGAAGACGGTGTTAGGAGTCAAATGGGAAGCAGCATTTCCTACCGCGAAGCAGCACCCACAGCGGCGTCAACATAGCAGATCCTCCATGCCTGGGTGTCGATGGCAGCCCAGTGGCTGCGGTAGCCAGGATGGAAGCGAGCCCAGCGAGCTGATGCAGATGGAGATGCCCGAGGAGATACGGCTGGGGTCCCCCGACGGCTGCTCCAACAACCTGGACGCCAACCTCCAGATGTGTCCGCTTGCCGCATAGCTACCGCCGGCCATTCTGAGGGCCAGCACCGCCGTGGTGCCTACTCCGGCCCCTGCCAGGCCTAGCCGCTCCTTCACGAGGACACCACCAATAGCTGCCTCCCTCCATCTTCTGGTGGTGGCGAAGCTATTCTCCGGGAGGCCCGGGGCGAGTGTCTCGGGGTCCTTGCCGAAGGCCAGCCCACAGATGTTGTCGAAGGTGAGGCAGAGGAGGAGATCTTGGAGGTCGACGGGCTTCCAAGAGGAGGGGGCGGCGTCGAGGATGGGGCAGAGACAGAGGTGGATGGGGGGAGACTCAGCGAGCAAGTCCTGGTAGAGGTGTACTTCTGAGCCGTCGTCTTTGCTGGAATCGCCACGTGTCACCGTCGGAGTTGAAGATGTCGTCGCCGAGGAGGTCGTGGAAGAGGGCCATTCCAGGTTGGGTCCTTGGGGTAGTTGTTGAAGCGGAGCTTGAGGACGTGCTCTAGGTTTCTCTGACCCCGGATGGAACCCCTGCGATACTGCCTTACCGTCGCCGGCATACCCTTCACACGAAGGTCGGCCTCCACCGCCGCTCGAAGGTTGGCCTCCGCCCGCCGTCGCTCCACTGCACCGTGTGAAGTATACTATTAGATATGCTTCCCTCCATTATGTTTTTATTAGAATTTGACAATACCTAATTTTGCCCTTTATATGTTTACAATATTTGAAATGTGACACACTCTCTGTGCACTTAAATATTACTTCATGATTTAATCTATATGTATGCCTATATAGTTCATTTTTCATCTACTATTATAAACATATTGGTTGATAAGAGCTATATATATAGTTTGTAAACATATGTTTTTTTTTAGGATTTTCAGTTGTCTTATTACATTTCTTGGAGCTTTACTTTTTTCTTTCAGTTTTTTTTTTTGATATCATAAACAGTTATAAGTATATATACAAGTCATTTTAATTTATGAATTTCATCTTATTGCGGCCGTTCAGTTATTTTCTGAGCCATACAAATGTTATCGCAATCACTACAATTTGCAGATGTTTTTATAACATTCCTAAAAGCAGGTGCCATGGGAGGTGCTTTTAGCAGGTCTTACTTTTGGCTCCTCCTTTTGGATTCCCCTATAAGCTCACACACCTATCCACTAAAGATAGAAAAATAAAACAAAATAGAAAACTTAAAAAAACTCAACTACAATTAAATTAGTGAAACATGTGCCCAACCCATCACCCCAGTCCTCATCCCCTCCCCTTCATTAACTGAATGGATTCAATTACATGATTAATTGTTTCCTATACATAAAGTGAGGCAAGACAGTTATTTGAATAAAATCACCGTTAAATAAGAATATAGATGATTTTGAAACACATGAAGCATATGAGCGGCTACTATAATAATTCCTTATACATCACACCCTACAGAATGTTAGGGCCATGTTGGATTGTCTCCCAACTATTATTTCCCATAGGAACAAATTTATCATAGTGGAAAGATAGGTGAAAGGGTTCCAGAATTTAAAGTGATCAACAAAAGTATGAAATTTGGTTTATTATATAGCTTTTCGTTATAATTATGAAGAAGTGTAGTAAAGATTAAATGATTGTGGAAACAACAGTGTCAAGAAAATAGAAAATCTAAATATATAGTGTTGGTTTAACATGTTGTCATAGTCTCATGCTGTATCCCTGTGCCTTATGATTGTCATTAGATTTTTTTCCCCACTATATATATATAGCAATCATAGTAGCTTCATAACATCCATGGCACTGTCAGGTTATTTATAAGATCTTAATGGATATGTTAATTACTATATAACATGATTATTTTTTGAATTTGGATGCACAGATCTTAGACATTATATTTTTTGCTAATGGACAGCAAATTTGCAATACATTGAGCTTATTAAAAAATCTAAATGGTAGTGATGATTGTGCAATTTAGCTCAGCATGTCTATCACTCATTTCCAGTCTTCAAACTCCTGTTTTTTTTCCCCACTGTAGGAAGGTGAGAACATGATAGGCATTACTTCTGTGACTAATTAAGAATGGCAATAAGGGGGCATTTAGATTTATGTATAACCATTTCATTTGATGAGATTAATAGTCTAATGTCTATAGGTTTTAATGTGCATGTTATTTTCATTTATGCTTATGTTCCTAAAAAAATTAGTTTTATGCTTTAAGGTTTGAAACTGTAGAAAACAAATGACCATTAAACTTTGATCATTAATCTCAAGGTTGTACCTATTCAGTTTGAGCTTCTAGGAACTAACCATGCCTTCATTAACCATATGTGCAGGGAAAGGAGCCTACTACTCATCTTCTCTCCACTTTCTCACTGCCTCAACATGTATTCTTTTCTTCTATTTTTATATATACCAAAAGTATGAAATTTTGTTTGAGGTTTTTTAATGTGCATGTTAAACATATATACCAAATGCATTACAATATGTTTCTTGTCAACTGATAGTTTAAAGTGCATGTCAAAGATGCTATTACTTTGTTTGAGACTTATTAAAAAGTGGCAAAATAATAGGTTCTACCCATTTGTTTTGTTTGTTCTTAATTTAGTCTATGCATTTTTAGAATTCTATAATACTCATTTAATTTTCAACATATGCCCTATCATAGAACTGAAATTTAGACTGCTTTTAGTACCCTCAACATATTAATGCAGTACAATATGTTTTCAACATATGCCTTATCATGAAGCTGATGATTTTGGCAAGAAAATCCTCCATGGGATTCCCCACTCATCCTCTCTGATGGGCATGTCTTATTCTTTTCTAAAATGTTCTTTTCTGTTGATCCTTCCAGTGTTGATTTGTTCACTTACTTTGGTTGTTAAGAGCTATATATATATATATATATATATATATATAATATATATATATAAGATTTGTATAGTTTGCTTTCTTTCTATAGTTTGTATAGAACCCCTACACATCCATGGGTTTTAATGTGCATGTTAATTTCATAGGTTTTGAGCATTTCTGGAATTTCTAGATATTTTTGGAATTTCTAATTTTTAAATTTTTAGATATCTCTATGCCTTATGATTGTCATTAGATTTTTTTCCCCACTATATATATAATATATATTATATATATATATATATATATATAGCAGTCATAGTAGCCTCATAACATCCATGGCACTGTTAGGTTATTTATAAGTTATGAACCTCAATTGACCTTACAAAAGAAAGCTATCAGAAAAAATTATAATGATTTGGAACCCCGGACAGCCTTTAGAAAAAGGAATGAGCACCCCCATGGTTGTTATATGGCAAAACTATCTAGATTTCCAAGGTTAGCATCATATTAACAGGTTAAGTATTATGTTAAGTATTATGTTCAATTGGATATACTAAAAAGGACACACATCTGGGAAGGCACACAAAAAACAAGTTTTCCTTTTTTTGCTCTCTCTCTCTTTTTGTAGTTCTCAGTCTGCATCTGTGTTATCATTCATTTCTCACTATATCTGCCCTTTAATCATGCTTTTAATCCTTATCCCAACTATCTATATTAAACAAGGGAATCATCTAAATCATCCGACCACCATTGCCTGGAGCTGCTTATCCTGCTGAACATCTCATGTGTAGTAAAGTTTAAATGGTTCTGGAATCCAATTTTGGGGGGTAGGTGATGAATGATGGGTGGAGGCCAATTCTTTCTACATATAAGATGTGATGTTAACCATTTGAAGGTGTTTGCTGGTCTTAACCATCTTATAACTTATAGAATGGCAAAACTATATAGATTTCCAAGGTTAGCATCATATTAACAGGTTAAGTATTCTATTAAGCATTCTATTCAATTGGATTTTTACAGGTTAAGTATTCTGCTCAATTTGATTTTTAAAGCTCCAAGACTATTGAAAATAACTGGAAGCTTGACTATGCTTCCCATAAATTTAGTTCATAAACCTTCTTGCCCATTTGATTTTTTATGTCATGAGTTTTTAACAATAGTTTTTGGAAGAGCTATTGCTATAAGGGTGGCCAGTAAGCATAGCATCAATCAGTTCTTCATCAGTCCTTTCATTTAAAAGTATTGTTTAGTGTATAGGAAGCATGTGAATTATAACTGCATGTTACAATATGAGATGTTAAGGTTTTTAAATAATTTTTGTTTTAAAACCTGAGATAAGTTAGAACTTGATAGTTAGTTGGCAGAGTAATTAGTTTGAGTGCCTTTCATCAATTTGAGTGCATTTTTAACCTTTTAGATAAGGGGGTACAAATTTATGCATAGACTAACTTCAATCTCTCACACACCTTTGGTCAAAAAACAATGATATGCCCAAAAACCAAATGTGCCGAATATTATGTCCAAAAATTCAATATTAGAGGGAGTTCTTTAGAAGTAAAATGTCTATAGGCATTACTTCTTAAATTTATTTTTAAAATTAAATGATCTATTATAAGTGATGAGTTTAAATGAATTGTTTGACATCCTGGCTTCATAATCAACTTGCATGGCTTGATTTGAATTCATGTTAGTATGTGATTAGAAATGTCTATGCTTTGGATGTGATTTGCATTTAATTGGCAACTTACATGGAAACATTTGGGTTTTAATTGGCAACTTCTTGCTTCTGATAGGCTTACATTTGGATTTTAATTGGCAGCTTAGCAGACTTTGGGCAGAGCTTTGGAGAATATTAATTTTTTGCTATTGAGTGTTGACACAATTGAAAATAAGAGGGTAGTCCTATAAATAGAATGAAAGGAGGGTAAGTTTGAAGATTGCTAAACTTTGTTCTCTCTCTTAATAGGTTTTGTTAATGACTTAACAAATGCCAAGTATCTCACGGAGGACATGAAGAATAAAAGTTTGGAGAAAATGGGAGAAAAGTTGATCACCCTGGGGAATGATATGGGTAGAAGAAAATTCCTTAAATATTAATAAACTCTTGAAGGGACATGAAGCAGAGAAGTTTGCATGTTCACTAAATAATGCTGCTACCTCATGGCAGAATTCAGAATTAATCATGCGGGATTCGGGAAAAGTAGAAAAAAACATTAAGAAACTATTGAAGGGACATGAAGCTGAGAAGTTTGACTGTTCCTTAACTAATGCTGCTACCCCATGGCAGAATTCAGAATTATAACAAAAAAGAATTGGGAAAAGTAGGGGGAAAAAAACATAGAAATAGATACGACTACAAGAAG
>JACBKR010001173.1:0-45463 GCA_014218235.1 Colocasia esculenta
TGAGGCCTTCTCGTAGGAATGGTCGTCTCCTCCTCGCACCGCACGCCACAAGCACGACCCCTGCACGAACGGCACGCCCACGGCCTTAGCACGAGCACCACGAGCAAGGAAAAACACCGAGAAACCGCGAGAGAGCTCGAGAGGGAGAAGAAGAGGAAGAGGAAGAAGAGGGGGGAAATGGGGTGCGCTGTCGGTTTTAAACTGATGGCCCCTCAGACACTGTCGCGACGCCCAGGAGCGTCGTGACCATGTCGCGACCGGCCCGCCACGTCGCGACACAAAAAGCACGGTCAAACCTCGAAGACCGGAAAAGCAAACGCGGCGGCCTGGCAGTCACGCCAACGCTGCACGACCCTGCCACCCGACACGACCGATCTGACAGACAGCAGCGGTCAAGTCCTGTCAGAACACAGTCGCGACAGCCAGGGGTGACGCGACAAGGACGCGACGCTCACCCCCGTCATGACACGAACCGCCATCCTGTCACGGCAGGCCGCTCTGGCGCGACCATGTCACGGCCAGGGTGCCTGTCGCGACCTTGGGGACGGGGCCAAGGGGGCCGGGTCTTACACTAGAGGTGCCAGGCATGGACCTGCAGCTGTGTGTCTGCAGGTGTGGTGTTGGTTGGTCTCCACAGTTGTTTGACTTGTTCTTGTGGAGCGGCAGTTGACCTTTCGTCCGTAACTGCGAGACTAAGAGGTTTTCTTGTGTTGTGTTGTCCGGGTTGGTTACTAGCCTGATCAGCCAGTAGTCTGTTCCTATGTGGTGGCGTCGTTCCTTTCCGACTCGTGCTTTGCCACTTGCTGTGGTTCGTGAGTTAGTGACTCATAGTCGAGGTTTGACTCGTTCGAGGTGTGCCCTGGTGTTAGCACAATTGTGACTGCGTTGTAGCTTGTGGTGTGCCCGAGTGGTGGCACAGTTTTGTTATGGTTGGTGAGTGTTGACTCACTAAATGTGGTTTAGCTTGTTATGGTGTGCCCTGTTACGGCACTGGTTTACTTGTGGTTTCCGTGTTGGTACCTTGTGGTAATAGGTACCTGTACCCTGTGTGGGTAATGGTTTGTGGTGGTACGTCGTGTACCAGTCTGTTCTGGTATTGACGTGGAACTGTGTTTCGTGGAGGTCGTGAGGTGTGACCTTCACTCAATGTGCTTTACCTTTCTCGAGTAAGCTACCGTATATGGTTTTCATGTGTGATGGATTGGCCCGCGTAGTCGATCATGTTACTTGGTGTATGTGGTTTCCGACATATTGTGATTTGAGGTATAAAGGACCAGCTTTTTGGTGCAGTCCTGTTACCCGTACTTGAGATTTACCTGTGAAGTTTATAGCCTAGGCAGTGGTTTGCTTGTGCGGCTTATAGCTTAAATGATTGATTGTGACTGTGGTTGGCCTATGAGGCTTGAGGCCTAGGCGTTACTGTTGTTAAGTGGACTACTGGTGTGGAGCTAGTCCTATCGTTCTCTCCTACTTTCCGAGGTTGTGAATAGTTAACATGTTTATATTTAATTACAGTATTAAATACAATTGTTGTGAGCATGAAATGGTTTGGTTATATGTGTGGCCAGTGAGACCCATTGAGGTTGAGGTCTCTTCTGTTTAGTTGTTGTGGTCCTTGAGTGGTCCCTACTGAGCCTGTGACTTGTTGAGGCTCACTCCCCTACAATTCTTTTCAGGGCTTGCCGAGTGTTTAGCTTACAGCGGCGTTGTGTCAGACTTGTACTACCAGCAGTTGTGTAGTAGTTAGTGTTGTGTGAGCTTGTGCTCCTCGGGGTATGCCCCAGGTAGTTGTACTTTTAATTGGACATGTAATATGTAATGGGATAGTTGTAAATTGTTATTGCAGGTATGAGCACATATACTTTCTTGTGTCTTATACTGTGTAGTTGTCTTTTATATTCTTACTGGACACTTGTGTGAGCTATCCCTTGCGAGACTTCGGTCCGTTCGCGGGAGGCGGATCTAGATATGGAGCCTTAAAGGGCATAAGTACCCCGGTTCGTCACAGTTGGTATCAGAGCATGGTCCAGTTAGAATATGAAAAGACATTGAAGCTACAATGTCCCAATACATAGATTAATGTCCATTGTTGGTAGTAAGTCTGTGGTTTTATGTGTTATAAGGTGATTTTTATGTGAGCTTTTGGCACGCAAACCGTGTATTTCTGTTTGTTAAATTAACAGTTGTGAGCAGTTGTTGAGCCATAGAGTGGTTAGTGGTATAAGTTGTGTGGTTGCACCTGTGTGCCAGGGTGCCAGTGGTTAGTGGCACGCCCTGTGCCCCCTCTTCCTCCTCCCCCCCCCCCCCCCCCCCCCCCCCCCCGCCGGCGCCCCCTCCTCCTCCTCCCCCCCGCCGGCGCCCCCTCCTCCTCCTCCCCGCCCCCCCTCCTCCTCCCCCCCGTCGACGCCCCCTCCTTCTCCTCTCCCCCCTGTAGACACGCGAATTTTTCCACCGCCGGCAAATTTTCAAGTTGCGCTGTAACGCCACAAATGACCCTTATTTTACTTTAAAAGTGTTTTTCCAAATATTTTTGGATCTCGCCCACTTCTTCCTCGGTGCTTCCCCTAGAGGGTCTGGTCGCGCGAAAAGGCACTCAGCGACGAAATAGCGACTATTAAATTTCCGTCGCTAATTTGTCGCTAATCAGCGACGGATTAGCGACGACAAAATATCCGTCGCTAAATCGGTCACTAAGGAACTCTTAATCGTGTCCACTTCAGTTGCCGCATTTCTTGAAAGAACATTGAAACGCGTCTGCAAATGTGGACGCGATGCATGAGTTATTCCGTCGCTAACCAATTCTTGATTCGCGTCCGTTACGGTGGCCGCATTTTTTGGAAGAACATTGAAAGGCGTCCGAGGTTGTGGACGTGATTTAAAAGTCAAACTATGCGGCTGTGCATCGAGGTGCCCACGTCTTGTAATCATGACAAAATCCCTGAATCGCGTCCTCGTCAGTGGACGCGATTCAGAGAAGTCAAATCAACATCGCATCGGCTGACAGCGCACTCACGAGTCGGTTGCCTCGAAACCATGCAAGTCTTAAATGCGTCCGGCATGGTGGACGCGATTCAAGTCGCGGCGGCCAACTCCGACGCGATTCAGAGAGGCAGTGCAGCGATTCCCCATGCTCAAACCGACCTTCTTAATCGCGGCATGCAGACCGAATGCAATTTAGCCTTTAATTACGACCGTTTCCTGGATGCGATTTCCCCCAGTGCCTAAAAAACGAAGCCGCAGGGCCAGGGGCGGGGTTCGGTTCTTCGGTTGGCTTCAAAAAAAGAGAGGGGGGCTTCATTCGGGTTTTGGGGGGAAGTTTTTAGAGAGAGAGAGATTTTAGAGAGAGAGAGGGAGGGGAATCCTCAAGCGGCAGAGCCTTGCTCGACGGCGTCTGCTTCCTCGCCATCCTCGTCCCTTGGAGCTCAACGCCATCGTCTTCCTCGCCATCGTGCGTATACCGGAGTGGAGCAACGTCTTCCTCCTCGTCTCCCTCTCCATCCTTTGTCGCCTCCGGCCACGCCGTCAACACCGTCCGGCATCCGGAGAAGCACCCCCCTTTTTATTTGCTTTTTCCTTCCTCCGGACCCCACGTGGTCCTTTACATTTCATATCACCTGGCCCCTACGTGCCCCCCCCCCCCCCTTTTTTCCTATTGCACACACACATGCATGCATTTACACACACCTATATTTTAGGGGTTAAAAGTCACCACAAAAGGGTGTTCTTCCCCTTTCATTTATGTCATTTAATTCATTTTTAGGATTTGTATACTGCACATCCGTCTAATCCGCTTCTCATTTTATTGTCTTTTTTGCAAGGTAACCGAGCTGAATCTCCTTTGTCGGCCAGCCGGTGGAAGGAGGAGGGTGAACCCACGCCCACATCCCGCGTTTTTTCTACGGGTGAAAGGTACCCCTTTTTCGCCCGTTACCCTCCGGTACCCTCGTGTACTTGGCGATCATGGTCTTTTCTTTCTTTTTTTTAAATTTTCTGTCTTTATCCCCCTAATACATACATATCTCTCCGTGGGCGCACTGTTCTTCATCCCCCCCCCCCCTAAAAAAGGGAGCGGAAAGCACCGTCTACACCCCCCTGCGCCCCCCCCCCTTCCTCCTCCCCCCGCCGGCGCCCCTCCTTCTCCTCCCCCCCCTGCGCCTCCCTCCTCCTCCTCCACCCCCCGTCGGCACCCCCTCCTTCTCCTTTCCCCCCTGCACTATGCCCCCCCTCCTCTTCCTCCCCCACCAGCACCCCCCCGCACCTCGGCGCCCCTCCTTCTCCCCTGCCAACCCCCCCCCCCCCCCACCCTTGCATTGTGCACCCTCCTCCTCCCCCTCCATCCCCCCCCACCCCACCGTGTCGGTGACCCTCTGCACCCCTCCTCCTCCTCCTTGTCACTCTTATTATAAGAAAATAATAAGTGAAAAGTGTAACGTCGCGCGTTTTCCAGATCCCCGTGGATCCAGGTTTAGTGGGTTTGGTGGCCAATGTGTGGCCCATTAGCTTGTGTTCCAGGTGTTTGCACGCGTTGTGAGGCTTGGTGGGCCGCCAGGGTGGGCCCAAAGCGCTCACAGGTTTTCTGCCTGTGAATGCATAGAGGTGTGCGTCGCATTCTGAACGCGACGGCCCTTGGGGTCGCGTTCCTGTTACCGCTGTTTGGCTAACCTCGTCTGCATGGCTGCCGCGTGTCGCTTGCCGGACAATCAGCTGACATCGGCCTTGTGAAGGCGACGGTCACCTAAGTCGCGATCAGGTCGCGACGGAGGTGCATGTCGTGATCTTAACCGCTGTGTTGTTTTTAAGAACCCCGACCGAATAGAGCTTCC
The DNA here is from genome assembly GCA_014218235.1 of Colocasia esculenta. NCBI lineage: Eukaryota > Viridiplantae > Streptophyta > Magnoliopsida > Alismatales > Araceae > Colocasia > Colocasia esculenta. The sequence continues at coordinate 4,824 of JACBKR010001173.1, forward strand.
ACAGGCTCTGCACGACCAGGGGGAGCTGCTACGGGTTTCTTGGCGATTCGAGGTTCTGGAGGTGCGTGAGGCATGTTCTCGCCGCGAGGACGTCGCGTGGAGTGGGGGACACGCCTGGAGTTTGTGTTCTTCGCGAAGGTAGGGAGAACCCACCTCGTTTTGATGTTTGGATCGTGTGCATGGTGTGGTTGATGTGTTTTCTAGTTTATAAACCATAGATACCATGCTAGGGTATCCATTAAAGCATGGAAAATGTGAATTAATCGTGTTTTGAATGATTTGGAATGGTGATCCGTGGAGTTTCTCCCAGATTAGGGTTTGCGCTTGTGAAGGCGACAGACCTTGCCGTCGCGACAAGGTCGCGACAGGCCAACCCGTCGTGATAGGGTTTCCTATTGCGACAGGTCGGGGCGTTGCGTTATGAAGACGACCTGGCCCCTTGTCGCGACCTCAGCTGAGAGGTCTCGTTATACATGCTTTCTGTATTTTGAATATCCGGTTAGTGGTATTTGTTGTGCATGACAACGACAGGTGGAGCCAGTGCACTTGTTACGCTCACGGAGCGTGTTGCTCACGAGATAGGCATGCTTTATGTGGTTAATGTGTTATGTATGTAATCGGCTTGGTGTTTACGTAGTATGTGTGGTGCGTTGGCACCTATAGCGCTCTTGGAGCATGCTGTCCATGTGTTGGACATGCTGTTTATATGAATGACGGGTGGTGCACCTGGCTGGTGTATTATACACGTGGTGTCTACGTGGTTTGAATGTCGTGCATGTGGTTTGTGTGTGCATGGCACATCGTACATTATTGTGTTTATTGTATCTTAATTATTGTGTTAGTCCGTGGTGTTGTGGCAGTGAGGTTCACATTTGAACCTAGCCTTGATCCTTTAGGATCTTTTATAAGTTATCCTCGATGGATAATTAGTAAAGTATAAGTATGGTTATTACGTGATTATTGTGTACTGTGTTTAGTATGGCAGTGGAGGTCACAAGGTGACCGATGACAGGCCGTGGTGTTATTATTAATATGGTTTATATGTGTTATGGTGTAGGTTATCTTGTGAGTCACGAGTGACCAGAACAAGCTATTCCTCACATATGTACCGTGGTTTGTAATAAAGATGGAACATGTAAGTGTCGTGATTTGTGCTAGCCTAGTGTGGTGGTCCGGCGCCTATTCCGGAATGCCTCTCTAGTCGAGTACCCCAGGTTCTTTGTGAGCCAGGCACGTGTGTTTGTTGTGCTCGGGGTTTGTCCCAGTACTTGCGTTGTACCGTCGAGGTCTGTGTCGTCTGTCCTAGACACCCTCACTCCTGTGTTTGAGTTGTACGTCCGGCTGAGGGAAAGACGACAGTAGGGCAGCGGCTTGTGTTTGTGGGTGTGCAGTCGCTTGTAGCGCGCTCGTGGTTGGGGGTACGGACACCAGTAGACGTACTGGGCCCCAGCTAGTCTTGTTCTAGTGCCTCACTTTAGGGAGCTCGGGCCTGAGTCCCTAAAGGTGCCAGGCATGGGCCTGCAGTGTGTGAGATTGCAGGTAGTGGTGGTGTTTGTTAGTCTCCACAGTTAGTTGCTTGACTTGTGAGTTTATGGAGCCGTAGCTGGACTGAGGGTCTGTGGCTACGAGACTGAGAGGTTGTTCTTGTGTTGTGTTGTCCGGCTGGATACTGGCCTGATCATCCAGTAGTCCGTTCCCGTGTGGTGGCGTCGTTCCTTTCCGACTCGTGCTTTGCCACCGGTTGTGGCTTTTTGTGTTGTTACTTGTTGGTTGAGGTTTTCCTCAGTGGGGTGTGCCCTGGTGTTGGCACAATTGTAATTGTGGTTAGTGAGCGGACACTCACTGGTTGCGGTTTACTTTGTGTGGAGTGCCCGCCGTTGGCACATGTGTTGAGGTTTCGCTGTAGTGGAGTGCCTTATGTGGCACTAGTGTGGTTATGCTTTGTGGTGGTACCTCGTGGTGGTAGGTACATGTACCCTTTGAGGGTACCGGTTTCTCGTGGTACATTATGTACCAGCCTTTTTAGGTATTGAGGTAATACTCTTGTTTCTATGGAGGTCTTATGGATTGACCTTCCACCTATTGTATTTTATCTATTTTAAGTAAGTCTCCGTTTATGGTTTATTGTGGAATGGATTGGCCTGTGGTTGCCAATCTTATTACCCTTGTGGGTAATTTGCCGATGAGGCTTGTGGCCTAGGCGTACTATGGTTTGGTAGAACCGTGCTCCGTGTAGGTCGTAAAATGGGGCCTTCCACTTGTTGTGTTTTACCTTTCTTTAGATAAGCTTTCGATTATGGTTTTAGTATGTGATGGATTGGCCCGCTGTAGCCGATCATGTTACCTGGTGTGTGTAGCTTCTGATATATCGTGGTTTGGGGTTTAATGGACCAGCACTTAATTGGCTGTCCTAATACTCATAAGTTTGAGGTTCGCTTAGGAAGCTTGCAGCCTAAGCAGTGACTTGCCTGTGTGGCTTAAAGCATAGGCGACCAGTTGTTATTATGGTTTGTCTGTGAGGCTTAAGGCTTAGGCGTTTCAATTGTTGTGTGGACTAGTGATGCGAAATTAGTCCTGTTGTTTCTTCTTACCTTTCGAGATTATGTTTGATTAAGGTGTTTATATTTAATTGTAATTTAAATTCAATTGTTGTGAGCATGAAATGGTTTGGCTATTGGTGTTGCCAATGAGACCCTCTGGGGTTGAGGTGTCCGTAGTTTGTTGTTGTTTTTGCGTAGCCCCTACTGAACCTGTGATTTGTTGAGGCTCACTCCCCTATAGTTCTTTTCAGGGCTTACCGTTGGTTCGGCTTGTGGAGAGGTTGTGTCAGACTTGTACCACCAGCAGTAGTGTAGTAGTTAGTGTTGTGTGAGCTCGTGCTCCCTCGGGGTATGCCCCAGGTAGTAGTACTTTTTAATTGGACATGTAATAATGTAATGAGATAGTTGTAAATTGTTATATGCAGATATGAGCACATGTACTTTCTTGAGTTTTATACTGTGTAGTTGTCTTTTATATTCTTACTGGACACTTGTGTGAGTTATCCCTTGCGAGACTTCGGTCTGTTCGCGGGAGGTGGATCTGGATATGGAGCCTTAATGGGCATAAATATCCAGGGCCGTCACAGTTGGTATCAGAGCATGGTCCAGTTAGAATATGAAAAGACATTGAAGTTACAATGTCCCAATACATGGATTAATGTCCACTGCTGGTAGTGAGTCTGTGGTTTTGTTTGTTATAAAGTAGTTTTTACATGAGCTTTTGGCACATAAACCGTGTGTTTCTGTTTGTTAAATTGGCAGTTGTGAGCAGTTGTTGAGCCACAGCGTGGATAATGGCATAAGTTGTGTGGTAGCACCCTGGCACTAGTGTAGTTAGAGTATAGTATTTAAAGGTTTTCAGTCACAGAGATTAGAGGAGAAAGGTAAAGTAGTGCCCTGAGAGGGATATGCCCGATATATGTTAGTAAAGTGCAGAGTTAACAGAGACAGATATAGGGTGTTACTGCGATAGATCAGCAGAATGTTACTAGTAAGGAATAGTGTGTGTGTAATGAGTTGCAGATGAGGCCTCGGCAGAGGTATTTTTGAGATTTGTGTTAGTAAGAATTGAGAAATAGCTTGAGTAATAATGTGATTAATGCTCTGGCAAGTTGAGAATGATTAAGTGAGACAGGTTGACTTCAAATGAAGTGTGGGTAAATAGAAGAGCAAAGAATTATGATCGTCTGATGAGGATAAGGGTGTTTTGATAATTAGAGGCCTGAACAGAGGTGGTCAGTTAAGCAAAGAGAGGGTAAAAGAAAGACCAGTGCATAGTGGACTTTTCTGACAACTTCATAAGAAAGATATTAGTTTGGCAAGTAATAGTTTATGAGAATTGCATAGATTGGTTCGTTAAGGATACAGTGTTACAGATAAGGTTATTGTTAATTAGCAATTGATTATAGTTTGAGCAGAGAAGAGATAAAGTTTATGTTTGTAAAAGATTGAAGCTAAGATTAAGAATGTTCAGAGTAAGATAGAATTATGCGGGTCAGAATGAAAAGAAATGGATTAGCTAAGAAGCTGTTGAGCAATATTAAGCTAAGTGGTATAGAGAAATCAGGCAGAGCTAGTTACAATATTTAAAGAGATTGACATCAAATTATAGCTTTGGCAGTCGTCAATGAAGAGTGTTTATATGAATTGTTGTGTGAATGGTACAGTACAGGACGAATAGCTAAGTAATAGAATAATTGAGAAGAATACATGACAAAAAAAGGCACAGTTGGCAGATTATTAATTCGGAAAAGAAAGAGTATGATAGATTGTGGAGCAGATGCAACTGAAGGACTGATCAGTAAGAGTTTGTATGGCAGCACTCAGAAAGTGGGTTAGTTTAAGCAGAAGTGTGCAGAAGTGTTTTCTCGAGGCAGTATTTTAAAATTTGATATAAGAATAAAAGGCAGGACATTAAGGAATTATGTGCAGATCTGAGCATGGCTAAATGGAAATTGAAATTGTCAGGTATAGAAAGAAAAAAAAGTGCAATCAGATAAACAGTGAACGATTTAAGGTGCTATCTGACCCGATTCAAATAAAGTTAATATGCGTAAAGTCAGTTAAGCAGCATAATTTTCTTGAAATAAGAATGCAGTGCCACAAAGATGAAAGTAGATGTTTTGAGAAATGATGGAAATAATGTGGTTAGTCAGCTAGAGGATATAATTGAAATAAAAAGGAATATGAAAAATAAAGTATGTTAGTAATGTAATGGTATGGTAGAATTTGAATTTTTAAAAAGGTGTGGCACAATTAGAATTGAAATATTGGAGAAAGCAGTTTGGAAATTTTGATATTGTTTTCCAGTATTGATTGAGCAAGCAAAGCAATCTATATTGAGATTAACCAGAATCAGAATAATGGTGAAAGTACGTAGCAATTGTGAATAGTAATGGAAGCAGAATTTGTGAACTATTTTGTCAAATTTTTGTATAATCAGAGTGGCGCAGCGGAAGTGTGTTGGAACCGCAACCCACAGGTCAGACAGTTAAGTATGTGAATGCAGATAAAGCAGAATAATGGCTAGCAATGACAAGTGAGTAATGGAATGGCATTAAGAAACTCGAGAATTTAAGTAAGGTTGAGCATGAAAGAACATCCAAAGGTAGTGGAATAAAATGAAAGGATTTGAGCAGAAAGAAATGGCCCAGAAAGAAATGTTGCAAACACGGCCCAGAAAATGTGAAAGTAGGTTCAGTCCAAGGAGATAAAACGCCATTAGCAAGGTAGAATCGCCTACAATTGAAAGGTAAGGAAAGGTAATGGAATCAACAGAATAGAGTAATTGTGAAATGAATTGAAAGAAAAAAAAAAGAGCAAAGCAAGGATGGAAATGGACAGATGAGTCAGTTAGCACAGATGAATTGAAAGGCCGATGCAGAGAAAGAGTATCCTTCTTGTTCTGTATATGATTTTATTTCTTTTTAGGTGATAGTCCGGTTTATTATGGTTTGTGTTGATTGTCGAGGACGACAATTCTTTTTAGGTGATTGTAATGTAACGTCGCGCATTTTCCGGATCCCTGTGGATCCAGGTTTAGTAGGTTTGGTGGCCAATGTGTGGCCCATTAGCTTGTGTTTCAGGTGTTTGGGCGCATTGTGAGGCTTGGTGGGCCGCCAGGTTGGGCCCAAAGCGCTCACAGGTTTTCTGCCTCTGAACGCGATAGAGGTGTGCGTCGCGTTCTGAACGCGACGGCCCTTGGGGTCGCGTTCCTGTTACCACTATTTGGCGGACGTCGTCTGCATGGCTGCCGCGTGTCGCTCACCAGGCAGTCAGCTGACGCCGGCCTTGTGAAGGTGACGGTCACCTAAGTCGCGATCAGGTCACGACGGAGGTGCATGTCGTGATATTAACCGCTGTGTTGTTTTTAAGAACCCCGGCCGAACAGAGCTTCCACAGGCTCTGCTCGACCAGGGGGAGCTGCTGCGGGTTTCTTGATGATTCGAGTTTCTAGAGGTGCGTGAGGCGTGTTCTCGCTGCGAGGACGTTGCATAGAGTGGGGGAAATGCCTGGAGTTTGTGTTCTTCACGAAGGTAGGGAGAACCCACCTCGTTTTGATGTTGGATCGTGTGCATGGTGTAGTTGATGTGTTTTCTAGTTTATAAACCATAGATACCATGCTAGGGTATCCATTAAAGCATGGAAAACGTGAATTAATTGTGTTTTGAATGATTTGGAATGGTGATCCGTGGAGTTTCTCCCGGATTAGGGTTTGCGTCTGTGAAGGTGACAGACCTTGCCGTCGCGACAAGGTCGCGACAGTCGACCCGTCGCGATAGGGTTTCCTATTGCGACAGGTCGGGGCGTCGCGTTCTGAGGCGACCTGGCCCCTTGTCGCTACCTTAGCTGAGAGGTCCCGTTATACATGCTTTCTGCATTTTGAATATTCGGTTAGTGGTATTTGTTGTGCATGGCAATGACAGGTGGAGCCAATGCACTTGTTACGCTCACGGAGCGTGTTGCTCATGAGATGGGCATGTTTTATGTGGTTAATGTGTTATGTACGTAATCGGCTTGGTGTTTATGTAGTATGTGTGGTGCGTTGGCACCTGTAGCGCTCTTGGAGCATGCTGTCCATGTGTTGGACATGCTATTTATATGAATGACGTGTGGTGAACCTGGCTATTGTATTATACATGTGGTGTCTACGTGGTTTGAATGTCGTGCATGTGGTTTGTGTGTGCATGGCACATCATACGTTATTGTGTTTATTGTATCATAATTATTGTGTTAGTCCGTGGTGTTGTGGCAGTGAGTTCACATTTGAACCTAGCCTTGATCCTTAGGATCTTTTTGTTGGCCCTTTATGTACGGCAGCAAGGTAACCTAGAGGGGGGGGGGGTGAATAGGTTTTTCTGAAATCTGAAATCAAAACGTGAACACTTAAAAGTTGGTTAGTGTTAGTGTGATGAAGAGTGGCAGTGCGGAAGCAAAAGAACAATCACACAAAAGGACACAAAAGATTTATTCTGGTTCGGCCCTTCCCACATGGAAGTCCTACGTCCAGTCCCCAAGAAAAATCTTGGGATTTCAATAACCGAAGGTACAGTCCCCTTCAAGGACACTACAACACCCTGGATACCCCACCAGGTCTTCTTCTCTTTCCCGGGCAAGAAGGCAGCCCACTTCTTTTCTAGGCTCAGAAGCAAACCTACTTCTTTTACAGGTTCAGAAGTAAACCTCTTGGAACAAACCCCAGTGCGGTTCTGCTAGACTTAACCCCCAGCTAGGTCCTGTTGGTACAAACCCCAACAAGGCTCTGCTAGACACTAACCTCTAGCTAGTTACACACTGTATACAGTCCTACAGCTGGACAGAAATCTTTCTTAGAAAAGAAAGATCAGACTGAGAGCTATTACAAGAAGAACACTCAGGACTTAGCTCACAGTCACAGACTCTCCCCCAAGATTACAATGAGCACTGGGAGAATGGAAGAGAAGAAGGCTTGAAGGCGATGAAGACTTCTGCTTTGAAAGCTTCTGTAGATTTTGGCTCGAGCTCTTCTCTCTTTTCCTTTGAGTGTATGTGGAGTTGAGGTTCTTCTCACAGGTTGTACACTCCTTCAAAGATATTCAGGAAAGCTCTCTTTTGTTTCTTCAGCCATGCTTCATCTTTTATATGAGAGGCTTTTGAAAAAGGATCCGTTGGAGTTCTAGCCGTTGCTCTTCTCTTGTCTTAATCATCTTTTGGTGGTCTTTGAGATCTGTGAGCATGGAGCAGAGTGTTAGCACAAAATAGTGTTTATAGGATAACATTGCACACTACTGTATTTCCCTTAACATGCTAAATTGATAGGTCAAAATCTTTTCTGACAAAACTCTGAACCAAGCATGCAGCTTTATCTGTCAGAAGATATTTTGACTTTTCATTAGGCGCCAAACATATTTGAAATATAAAGGTAATCTGTGTTTGAACAGAATCCATGAAGAAATCGTTATGAGCATGACTTATGAAATCGTTATGTGAAGAGTCATTGCTCATTTGAAAACAAATCATTGAACAAATCAATGTGATCATTTATGAAATCGTTATGCAATCAAATCGTTATGATCTCCTGAAGAAATTGTTGTGATCAATAAATAAATCGATGTGATCACTTATGAAATCGTTAAGAGATCAATTTCTTATCAAATCGTTGCGAAGGCAAATCGATGTGAGGGCAAATCGTTGTGGCTATGAAAGGAATCGTTCTGAGATCGATTTCTTAACAAATCATTATGGCCACTTAGCGAATCGTTCTGAGATCGATTTCTTAACAAATCGTTATGGCCACTTAGCGAATCGTTCTGAGATCGATTTCTTAACAAATCGTTATGGCCACTTAGCGAATCGTTCTGAGATTCTGAGATCGATTTCTTACTAAATCGTTATGGCCACTTAGCGAATCTTTCTGAGATCGATTTCTTAACAAATCATTATGGACATTTAGCGAAGTCATTGTAGCGCTTTTAAAAAATCAATTAAAACCAAATCGTTGTAGCGCTTATTAATTTTGGCACTTGAACTGAAATCGATGTATATTGATTGAACATCGATTTTATCATTTTAGTGCGCCATATTGCATCAATGTGAGACTCAACATTTTGCTATGAGATTGATGCGACTCAGATGAAACAAAATATTCAGTAGTATTTAATCAACAAAGATATATATGAAATCATCATAAGTTTTGTTATCACCAAAATATAAGGACAACTATAAAGTGGTTCAACAATCTCCCCATTTTTGGTGATGGCAAAATTTATGTGAATTTTCTGATAAAAATATATAAAGCATAGAGGTTTCAGAAAATTCATACAAACTCTCCCCCTTTTTGTCACAAACCAAAAGGAAGGATCTTACCATGCATTTCTCTCCCCTTTTGAGAGAATTCTTACCATTGAGGGGTTCAACAATGATTGACATAAATGAATAACTCCCCCTTTGTCTGTGCTCCCCCTGAATGAGAGACTCCACCTGAATGAAACTTGCAAATAATTGTTAGTAATAAAGACCAATTCAATTTTTTTTTTTTTTGTGACTACTCTTTCTTCAGATGTGATTTGAATGAAGAGTCTGTAGTCACTCCTGCCTTGAGCATCCTTGGTTTTTGATGCTCCAAGGCTAACCTGCAAGTAAATTACTCAAAGGTAGGTACCAAATCCTTTTGGGTCCTTGATAGTTAGATGCATGAAAATATCCTTTAGGGATTCAAACTAAGTGTCTTGTTGTGCAGGTGTTTACAGTGTGTCCTAGTTTATTGCAATGAGAACAACAATGAATATAGATTGTTCTGTTGTTCTTATTTTCTTTGTGCTGAGTTTTTAGAACGTGATTACTGTAACCTTTTTCTTTTACAGGGGCCTTTTTGTTAATTTTCTAACTGATTCTTTTAGGTAGAGATTTTCTTCAGTTAGAGTTTTTAATTTTTCTTCTAACTCTAACTTTTCATTGTCCTTATTTTTTAAATCTTCATTCAAAAGATAAATATTATCTTTATTGTCCTTTAATTATTTTTCTAGTTGCTCCAGTTCGGATTTAAGATCAGAATTGGTGTTTTCTAAGAAAATAATGTTGTTTTTCAGAGTTTTTAGTTCTTTTACAACCCCCTTATGTTTTTCATACAGTTCATTAAAGACTTCTTCTAAGTCTTCTGATTCTGACCCTGAATCTGTGCAAGAATTAAAAAATGAGTCAGAATGTACCTCATCTAGTCCCACCATGAGGGCTAGATTTACCTGCTCCTTTTCGGAATCTGAGCTTGATGATTCTGAGCTTGTGACCTCATCATTTTCCCAAGCAGCCGCCATGGCTTTTCTTTTGAATTTCTTGTGCTTTATTTTGGACTTTTCTGGTTGACCAGTCTTCTTTAGTCTAGGACAATCTGGTCTTAGATGTCCAGGTTTTCTACATTCATAGCAGACTGGTTCTTTTTCTTTTCTCTCTTTCTTTTGAATCCTTCTTAATCCATTTTTCTTCTTCTTGAGATTTTCTGAAGCTTGGACAGTACATCATCTACATCACTGTCTTCAGAATCTGCATCTTTTGAACTAGAAGTAGAAGAAGTGGAAGGAGCAGCTGCAACTTTAAGAGCATTAGTACATTTTTTCTTTAATGAGCTTTCAGATAGTCGCTCCAAATTAATTTCATGTGCCATGAGAGAACCTATTAAATTATCAATCGACAATTTGGTTAAATCATGGGCCTCTTCAATAGCAGTTACTTTAGGTGTCCATGAAATAGTTAAGGACCTAAGTATTTTTCTAACGGTTTCTTCATTAGAAAGAATTTTCCAAGAGAATTTAAACCTACTACTATGCTTGAAAATCTATTATACATAGTAGTGATATTTTCGTTTTGAAGCATTTTAAATTGTTCGTATTGTGAAACAAGAATATCTATCCTAGTTTGTTTCACTTTATCTGTTCCTTCATAAGTTATCTGCAGCTTATCCCATATTTCTTTGGCAGATTTGCATGTAGATACTCTACTAAATTCCTTTTTAGATAAAGCACAACATAAATAATTTTTTACCTTAAAATTTAGAGATAGTTTTACTTTTATCAGCAGGTGTAATGGCAGTAGTGCCTTCAACAGGAACAATAACATAATCACCTACCTCGATTACCTGCCACAGATCAAAGTCTGTGCCTCGAATGAAGCATTCCATTCTCATCTTCCAATATTGGTAGTCTTCTCCATCAAAGAATGGAGGTCTGGTGACTGATTGACCTTCAGCATATCCTTGAGCTGCCATGGATCTTTGCTCTAAGATCGTTGGATCTTCTTGAAAGTTCAGAGACCCGCTCTGATACCACTTGTTGGCCCTTTATGTACGGCAGTAAGGTAACCTAGGGGAGGGTGAATAGGTTTTTCTGAAATCTGAAATCAAAACGTGAACACTAAAAAGTTTGGTTAGTGTTAGTGTGATGAAGAGTGGCAGTGCGGAAGCAAAAGAACAATCACACAAAAGGACACAGGAGATTTATCCTGGTTCGGCCCTTCCCACATGGAAGTCCTACGTCCAGTCCCCAAGCAAACTCTTGGGATTTCACTAACCGAAGGTACAGTCCCCTTCAAGGACACTACAACACCCTGGATACCCTACCAGGTCTTCTTCTCTTTTCCGGGAAAGAAGGCAGCCCACTTCTTTTCTAGGCTCAAAAGCAAACCTACTTCTTTTACAGGTTCAGAAGTAAACCTCCTGGAACAAACCCCAGTGCGGTTCTGCTAGACTTAAACCCCCATCTAGGTCCTGTTGGTACAAACCCCAACAAGGTTCTACTAGACACTAATCTCTAGCTAGGTTACACACTGTATACAGTCCTACAGCTGGACAGAAATCTTCCTTAGAAAAGAAAGATCAGACTGAGAGCTATTACAAGATGAACACTCAGGACTTAGCTCACAGTCACAGACTCTCCCCCAAGATTACAATGAGCACAGGGAGAATGGAAGAGAAGAAGGCTTGAAGGCGATGAAGACTTCTGCTTTGAAAGCTTCTGTAGATTTTGGCTCGAGCTCTTCTCTCTTTTCCTTTGAGTGTATGTGGAGTTGAGGTTCTTCTCACAGGTTGTACACTCCTTCAAAGATATTCAGGAAAGCTCTCTTTTGTTTCTTCAGCCATGCTTCATCTTTTATATGAGAGGCTTTTGAAAAAGGATCCGTTGAAGAGATCCGTTGGAGTTCTAGCCGTTGCTCTTCTCTTGTCTTGATCATCTTTTGGTGGTCTTTGAGATCTGTGAGCATGGAGCAGAGTGTTAGCACAAAATAGTGTTTATAGGATAACAGTGCACACTACTGTATTTCCCTTAACATGCTAAATTGATAGGTCAAAATCTTTTCTGACAAAACTCTGAACCAAGCATGCAGCTTTATCTGTCAGAAGATATTTTGACTTTTCATTAGGCGCCAAACATATTTGAAATATAAAGGTAATCTGTGTTTGAACAGAATCCATGAAGAAATCGTTATGAGCATGACTTATGAAATCGTTATGTGAAGAGTCGTTGCTCATTTGAAAACAAATCGTTGAACAAATCGATGTGATCATTTATGAAATCATTATGCAAGCAAATCATTATGATCTCCTGAAGAAATCGTTGTGATCAATAAAGAAATCGATGTGATCACTTATGAAATCGTTAAGAGATCATTTCTTATCAAATCGTTGCGAAGGCAATCGATGTGAGGGAAAATCGTTGTGGCTATAAAAGGAATCATTTTGAGATCGATTTCTTAACAAATCATTATGGCCACTTAGCGAATCGTTCTGAGATCGATTTCTTAACAAATCGTTATGGCCACTTAGCGAATCGTTCTGAGATCGATTTCTTAACAAATCGTTATGGCCACTTAGTGAATCATTCTGAGATCGATTTCTTAACAAATCGTTAAGGCCACTTAGCGAATCGTTCTGAGATCGATTTCTTAACAAATCGTTATGGCCATTTAGCGAAGTCGTTGTAGCGCTTTTAAAAAATAAATTAAAACCAAATCGTTGTAGCGCTTATTAATTTTGGCACTTGAACTGAAATCGATGTATATTGATTAAACATCGATTTTATCATTTTAGTGCGCCATATTGCATCAATGTGAGACTCAGCATTTTGCTATGAGATTGATGCGACTCAGATGAAACAAAATATTCAATAGTATTTAATCAACAAAGATATATATTAAATCATCATAAGTTTTGTTATCACCAAAATATAAGGACAACCATAAAGTGGTTCAACACTTTTATAAGTTATCCTCGATGGATAATTAGTAAAGTATAAGTATGGTTATTACGTGATTATTGTGTACTGTGTTTAGTATGGCAGTGGAGGTCACAAGGTGACCGATGACAGGCCGTGGTGTTATTATTAATATGGTTTATATGTGTTATGGTGTAGGTTAGCTTGTGAGTCACGAGTGACCAGAACAAGCTATTCCTCACATATGTACCGTGGTTTGTAATAAAGATGGAACATGTAAGTGTCGTGATTTGTGCTAGTCGAGTTGTGTGGTCTGGCGCCTATTCCGGAATGCCTCTCTAGTCGGGTACCCCAGGTTCTTTGTGAGCCAGGCACGTGTGTTTGTTGTGCTCGGGATTTGTCCCGGTACTTGCGCTGTACCGTCGAGGTCTGTGTCGTCTGTCCTAGACACCCTCACTCCTGTGTTGAGTTGTACGTCCGGCTGAGGGAAAGACGACAGTAGGGCAGCGGCTTGTGTTTGTGGGTGTGAAGTCGCTTGTAGAGCGCTCGTGGTTGGGGGTACGGACACCAGTAGACGTACTGGGCCCCAGCTAGTCCTGTTCCAGTGCCTCACTTTAGGGAGCTCGGGCCTGAGTCCCTAAAGGTGCCAGGCATGGGCTTGCAGTGTGTGAGACTGCAGGTAGTGGTGGTGTTTGTTAGTCTCCACAGTTAGTTGCTTGACTTGTTAGTTTGTGGAGCCGTAGCTGGACTGAGGGTCTGTGGCTACGAGACTGAGAGGTTGTTCTTGTGTTGTGTTGTCCGGGTTGGATACTTGCCTGATCAGCCAGTAGTCCGTTCCCGTGTGGTGGCATCGTTCCTTTCCGACTCGTGCTTTGCCACCGGTTGTGGCTTTTGTGTTGTTACTTGTTGTTGAGGTTTTCCTCAGTGGGGTGTGCCCTGGTGTTGGCACAGTTGTAATTGTGGTTAGTGAGCGGAGACTCACTGGTTGCGGTTTACTTTGTGTGGAGTGCCCGCCGTTGGCACATGTGTTGAGGTTTCGCTGTAGTGGAGTGCCTTATGTGGCACTAGTGTGGTTATGCTTTGTGGTGGTACCTCGTGGTGGTAGGTACATGTACCCTTTGAGGGTACCAGTTTCTCGTGGTACATTGTGTACCAACCTTTTTAGGTATTGAGGTAATACTCTTGTTTCTGTGGAGGTCTTATGGATTGACCTGCCACCTGTTGTATTTTATCTATTTTAAGTAAGTCTCCATTTATGGTTTATTGTGGAATGGATTGGCCTGTGGTTGCCAATCTTATTACCCTTGTGGGTAATTTGCCGATGAGGCTTATGGCCTAGGCGTACTGTGGTTTAGTAGAGCTGTGCTCCTTGGAGGTCGTAAAATGAGACCTTCCACTTGTTGTGTTTTACCTTTCTTTAGATAAGCTTTCGATTATGTTTTAGTATGTGATGGATTGGCCCGCTGTAGCCGATCATGTTACCTGGTGTGTGTAGCTTCTGATATATCGTGGTTTGGGGTTTAATGAACCAACACTTAATTGGCTGTCCTAATACTCATAAGGTTGAGGTTCGCTTGGAAAGCTTGCAGCCTAGGCAGTGACTTGCCTGTGTGGCTTAAAGCATAGGCGACCAGTTGTTATTATGGTTTGCCTGTGAGGCCTAAGGCTTAGGCATTTCAGTTGTTGTGTGGACTAGTGATGCGAAACTAGTCCTGTTGTTTCTTCTTACCTTCCGAGATTATGTTTGATTAAGGTGTTTATATTTAATTGTAATTTAAATTCTATTGTTGTAAGCATGAAATAGTTGGCTATTGGTGTTGCCAATGAGACCCTCTGGGGTTGAGGTGTCCGTAGTTTGTTGTTGTTTTCGGGTAGCCCCTACTGAGCCTGTGACTTGTTGAGGCTCACTCCCCTACAGTTCTTTTCAGGGCTTACCATTGGTTCGGCTTATGGAGAGGTTGTGTCAGACTTGTACCACCAGCAGTAGTGTAGTAGTTAGTGTTGTGTGAGCTCGTGCTCCCTCGGGGTATGCCCCAAGTAGTTGTACTTTTTAATTGGACATGTAATAATATAATGGGACAGTTGTAAATTGTTATATGCAGATATGAGCACATGTACTTTCTTGAGTTTTATACTGTGTAGTTGTCTTTTATATTCTTACTGGACACTTGTGTGAGTTATCCTTTGCGAGACTTCAGTCCGTTCGCGGGAGGCGGATCTGGATATGGAGCCTTAATGGGCATAAATATTCAGTACTGTCACAAAAAGTGTCTACCAAACATGTCTTTACAAATTTTAAAAATTATACTAATTTTACCAAACAAATAATAAATGTTTTTCTCAATTTCAAAAATTTAGTCAATAATTGACACACTATAATTTTTTTGTTAGAAATAGTTTTTTTTTAACTGTAACCAAACACCCTATAACTTTTTTTCTTTTTGTAAAGGCCATGTACTTCTAACGGTGAATTTGTTAAGAGTGGTTTGAACGTCGACTTTTGGATGAATGGGAGACGAGTTGATGAGGCCGACATGTCCGGACGAAGGCCAAAATTCCTCTCTACTCTCTTCGGGTTGCCAATAGTAGTTTGTGATGGGTAAGCGTGGATGCACGTTTCTCATGGACAGACGCAACATGGGTTCAGTGGGGTCACGTGATCTTATTGAAATTTTTTTTTAGAAATAGTTATTTAAATTGTAGATTTTTAAGAATTTTTACAAAAAGATGACCTCATTGGAATCGTCGATGTCCAGTCTCAAGAGTTTAATATCTCAATTTTTTTTTTCTTTTTTTTAGCCTTAACTTTGATCCTGCTCTTGATAAATAAAAAATAATTTGAGTAATCCCACTGAACAAAATTTCTGTGTCTATCCCTGACGTTTCTGATCTACGGGAAGGCAGCGGAGGGAGCTGGTCGTCTTCACAACATCATAACATGAAGTGGAAATTAAGCCTGCAAGTTTAAGGATATTTAAATTAAGACGTAAACGTGTGCCTGCATGCATGCATGTTGAAGGAAAACAAACGCCAAATGGCTCCCTGTGATGTGTCCTGAACTGACAAGAGTAGAATTTCTTCTCCCTTTATTTTTTTTCTTTATTGTAACGTGTGTGTACATTGTACTGTACAAGATTATCGACAAAAGTACTCTATGATGAGGTCAAGTGAGAATCTACATGGGAAATAACATTCAGCCAACTGAAATGAGCTTTCACGAAAGCCATCATTGGAGCCTGCCTGATCACTCTGAATTCTTAGCATGAAAAGCTACAGAGTAACAGAAGTTATAGTCGATTTGAATTCAAACTTGCCCATATTATTATTATATTTTCTGATCAGTTTAAGGTTAGTTGATCTGAAGATTCTGGTTAGAAGCCAAAAAGATACGAAAGGACTTATGGAAATCGAGTCCTATTTACTATCTGACCCTCATCCACTCCTTCTATACACACAAACAGAAGTGGGCGGACCTCGCAATCTTATAACCGAGTCCTACTTATTATTTGTCCCTCCTTATCCGCCCTCTCTACATCATCACTGGCCATTGCTACATGTTGTTCACTCTATCTACTTACTTATGTGGTTGCTTGTATGATGTCATATTAGAAGTCGCATAGACTATCATCTTATCTAAATTAATGTACTTATACTTGGACAAGTGTAATAATCTTTCTCGTAAAAAAGAGAGTAAATAAGAGAAGAGATGGTTGGACGCATTGAAAGTGGGAATTTGGCCGACCCAAGTGTAGTGCAACTTAGCCCAAATTTAATCAATAGGGGCTTAATGTAGAGTTAACCAAAAAGGTAATTGTTAGGAGCATAAAATTAACTAAGTTAGAAGTGAGTTGGAGTCAGGTTAACTCTGAGTTAACCTTCCAATTGCTAATGCACCTCCCTCCATGTGTTAGAGTTAACCAATACTTAACCTACCCACATTGTCCCCCATCGTACTTTTTTCCCATCGCGCAGCTTTCCCTATTTGCATCGCCTTGTCACCTATTTGCTCCCATTGTATCCCTTCCTATCGCACAGCTTCGCTCTGCTATCCCTATTCATGTCATCTCATCGCCTTCAGCTCCTCCATCTTAGCGACGATCGGAGGTCCTCCATCACCACGCACTTTGCACTTTGCGTAGACATCTTCCATATGCGATCATCAAGCCCGTGATATCTTGAGATGCCCCCTTTTGGCGACCTGTGAATGCCCTAGCTTGCGAAAGGTTGTTCTATGCCATGAGACTGCCCCGTTTGTAGTCCCTCATTCGAACTTGTTCTGTAATTTTTAGACTTTCCTATTCGTAGTCCCTCATTCAAACTTGTTATGTAATTTTTAGACCGCCTCGTTCGTAGTCCCTCATTCAAACTTGTTCTGTAATTTTATTCTACTTTGTGTAAGCATCTCCCACCATCGACATTCAATGTAGCACCCTTGATTTTTAAAACCCAAATAAAAAAAATAAAATTTCTATTTTATAATAAGGAAAATAGAAATTATTGAACACAAACGGGAAATAAATATAATTAGAATGATTTAAATCAAAGCCCATTAGGCTAAATTAGTAATGGGATGTACTAATGGTCCTAACATGGTTGTTGGGCCCAAATAGGGATAGCCCATTATGAGAGGAGAAGTAATAAGAGAAATTCGTATGTAATTAATTAATAAATGGAAAATGGTCAAATTAACTATTAAAACAAGTCATATCTATCCTAAAAAGAGTCCTACACTTACCCTCAATCTTTACCCACGAAATGGATCCCTTCTCAACTCTATTAGGTGGATAATAAGAGAAAGTGGGAGATAAAGAAGGAAATTCGGAGTTTAATGGAGGGAGGACTTAGAATGGCTAGGACTCCTATAGTTAGTCATATACCCCCAAATTCGTCCCACCAAACCTTAGATCGTGGTTGGAGCTCTGAGGGACGAAGAGGAGAAGTTCTGGATGAAGAGCAAGGAGAGGAGGAGGCTTGGAGCTTGGATTTTCTCTTCTTTTTCGTCATCAACTAGGGCTTTCTTACTCCATGAAAAAGGTAGGCAATCTCTCAAGCTAAATTCGTGTAAACATTACCCTAAGTATCCTTCATGAACCTCTTCAAAAGCCCTCTTGTCTCGTTGCATTTGTTCATCCATTTGGGCGAATTAATTGCTTGAATCCATGTTGTTACCATGAACCTGAAATCTCATATTTTCTCTAATCCCGCATGTACTTGTTCCCATGCCATGAGAAAATTCTCATTGATACTACATTGCATTAGCTTTCAAACGCCTCTAGTCTTGCTCTATTTTGATCTCCCATTAGGGAGAATTAATTCTTTGGATCTCTGTTAGAACCATACACCTGACCCTTCATGTTTACTTTTGAACTCCGCGCATACTTGATCCCACACTATGAGAAAATTCTCATAAATACTACATCTTGTTATCTTTCAACGCCCCTAGTTTTGGAATTTTTCATCATGTATTCATTTCTAATTAATTCGTTGAACTCTGACTGCGCTGTTTAGGTCATCGAAATGTAACCTATTCAAAGCATGCCTAAACCTTGTTTATTTTCAAATTAATCATATATGTTGATAGATCTATGTGTTTACTTTCGTTTAAAAATGGTTTCATACTTTTTGGATCACCGTGCTATTTTATATGGAATTTAGAACGTCTATGTATCAAAGAGGATTCGCCCTGGGAAAAAGGGCAATCCCACCTGGTATCGCGTTGACGCGATCCGCCGTGATATCAGTAGGGTCGCGCCGGCTGATGACATCGCGTCAAGAACGAGGCAGCATAAGCCACCGCGATTCCCCTTTGGACCGGGCCAGACCGGCCAGTCCACCAGTCGCTGTCACGCCCGGCCGCCCCGTCGCGACTTGAATCGCGACGGGTGAGTCCGCCGCGTTTTTCAAGAATCTAACCAGAATTGAAAATTGTGCATATGCCCTATTGTTTAGGCTTTATACCCTTAATTAGTCATGATTAACCCATGTTATAATTAATTCGACTTGGTACAATAATAATTAGCATTAAAATATAAATTTAATTATTTAAAATGACATTTGCACGACTTGTCATATCCTCAAGATTTCTTTACACTTACACACACATAAATTATTATTGTCATTTGACCTTATTTATTATGCAATAATATATTCGGTAAATTAGAGAAATAATGACTAAATTACCCTATTTTATGAAATACAATTGTCTTCGTTTTATACGCACATTTTAATACCGGTATCGTTTTCCCTCGGCTTCGAGCACTCGAGGCACGACGGATCTATTTTCTACACACTTTCTCTTGAGCAGGGCAATCAGAAGCACTGACTGTAAGGCAATTGATGTTCTTGGACACGCCTCACCGCGCCGGTACTCGTTTTGTCTCTTGGACCACCTCTCCATCGGGAATACTCTCGACTGGGCAGGGACTCCTTGTCAAGACCTCTGTAAGTCTTCTTGGCTTTGGCGCACGTCCTTAGTCAACGAGCTGGTTGTACCCCAAACTTGTTACACCTTAGGGATCGGTACGATCCATGGCTTTAGTGTTTCCTTCTCGTCTTGGGATCATGCCGGACCACCTGACCCGTGTACACGGCCGGCTAAGGGGGCAGTTGTGACTTCTACCAGACTATCGGCACCCGACCTGGTGCTGTGCAACCGTTACTATCGGAATTTCACATATTTTACGGAATTGTCCCTATCTCATCTATGTCCATATCCTCTTATCTGTTCACGTTCTCTCTACACTCTCATCTATCTCGTCTAGTACTCTCTTATCTCTTCTTGGTACTCTATTGGCCATTCGTGTGATTGTCTAAGATAAGAAATGACTAATGCCAGCGCAATAGGGCCGATCAGGTCCTGGGAGGAGCGCCCGAAAAGTGCAGTGACCATGGGAGTTAAAATGATCAAGGATGTGTTACGGCATGCATTCAGCGCCAGTTTACTATCTAGATTAATCTATGACAATCAAAGTACTATCTCTACAAGTGCAAGGGTGATCGTTACTAGTGCACCGTTGTGCAAATTACATGTTATAACGTTACATGGCCCTTCTATTGTCGTTCTTGTGGTACTATTTTCCCTGTGCCAGTTGCTATTGTTCTCTTGTTATCATGACATGCTCTACATGACTTTACTCTCTAGTTAGCCTGCCTTAAAACATTAACTATTTAAAGCATGCTTGTGTTCATGAGATATTAAGTCCTACTGGGTGTTATTCGCTCATCCTGTGTATTTATTTAATGTGTTCAGGTGAGTCGGATGGAGACGACCACACATACGAGGACGGGACTGAGGGAGATGCTCAGGAGTGACCATTTCAGCCACCAGTGCTATCTAGTAGTAGTTAGTATAGTTATGAGTTAGTGAGTCAGTTAGTCATAATGTAATAGTTTGATTTTTGAATAAAGTACTCGGGGCCCTAGTTCTGGCTCTGATACGTTGATGTAATGATGTCTGGTGGATTATTAATGAAATTGGAGTTTATTTGGTATTATTCCATTGTGCAATGGTTTGCATTTATTTCTCGCTCTGTACTATTTAATAACTGTAATCCCGCTCCGATATTCCGCGTCGGGGCGTTACAGTTTTGTGGTATCAGAGTCTAGGTATTCTTAAGTATAGGATGATCTAGGTTGACTTGACTTGACTTAGAGTCTAAATTCCATACCTATGTGAGATGGGTAGAACCTTGGGTAATAAGATAAAATGAACTCACACACGCACAACTTAGTGCAAATTCAGTAACTTACATTAAACATTCTCTTTTGAAGGAACTTAAACCTCAACAATGGCAGCGGAGCGTGCACAACTCCGTGACATGCAGCAAACAATCCAACAACTTACTCAGGTTTTACTCCAAGCTGCTGGAGCCAACAATAATAACAACAACCGAGGTGCTAGTGAATTACACAGGAACTTCACAATCTGAATCCACCCCGAATCAGTGGAACCACAGAGATCCTGATGAGGCAGAAAATTGGCTCAAGGAGACTGAGTGTATCTTCCGCGTTATGCAATGAACGGACGGTGATAAGCTACTGTTAGCAACATTCCAGCTAGAAAGGGACGCCCGTGCGTGGTGGGAGTCTGTTGAGGCTACCCGAGCAAATGCACAGTTCACATGGGAGGAGTTCAAGGAGAACTTTACTCCAAGTACTTCTCTGAAAGAGTCCAAGAGAGGAAGGCCTCTGAGTTTGCTGCACTTAAGCAGAGGAACCTTACAATTGCTGAATACGAAGCACAGTTCTCCCGATTGGCTTGATACACCAATCATCTGGTCAGTACAGAACGAATGAAGGCAAAGAGATTCCTTAATGGGCTCAGGCCCGCTTGCATCACGCAACTTGCACCATTTGATATTCAGACAGATCCAGAGATGGTCAGGAGAGCACAATGCCTGGAGGATGCGATTGAACTCACTGAGCGCATCAAGGAGTAGAATGTTCGGGAAAGAGCAAACTTCTGGAGCATTGAGCAAGCCTACTAACGGCAAGAAAAGGTCGTTAAGTATCACTGACGGGCCAAGCCAGGAGCGAAAGCCCAAAGTCCCCACCACTACTGCTCCGAACAACAAACCAAGATGCAAGTATTGTGACAAGCTTGGTCACACGACAGAAGAGTGCTGGAGGAAGGCAGGTGCATGCCTTCTGTTGGGTTCATATTCTGGAAACTAAGTGAATCACATCATAGTGATAAATGAAAGTCAACAATGTTTTTAAGATGAATGAGTTGAATGAGGTTTCATACATGTCAATTAAGATGATACAATATTTGGTTATCTATGTCTACATTATACCTAACTATACATGTTTTATCATGCAGGTACAAATGCATATAACCAAGCCTTCTCAAATCATGAGAAAATGATCACAATCACAGAGTTTACATGAACCTGTCGACAGACCCAAAGGCATATGTCGACAGATGCCGCAGTTGTGATCAGACTGAAGAATACTGAGAACACCTGTCGACAGATTCTCAGAGACCTGTCGACAGATGTCGCAGACAGAAATCCCAGAGTTCTGTGTTTTACAAAACTGTCTCTGCCTGTCGACAGATGAATATCGCCTGTCGACAGATGCCACAGACCAGAGCACCTGAAGTCTGTCTGTTGCAAATCTGTTGCAATCTGTCGACAGATACTCAGAACCTGTCGACAGATGCAGAGGATCTTCAAATACGGAAACCTTCCTTCATATCCAAGATTGTGTTTTCAAGTCCCACGACTCTCCCCATGAAACACAACTATATAAGTATCCTTTTGAAGAGAATCATAAGAAGTAGCAGCCACACCAAAAACCCTAAAGCCAAGTCCAAGAGAAAAGAAGTCGCTGCTGCTCTGCTTCAAGTCTGCAGTGCAGAGACCGAAAGATCAGTTGATCCTGCAGTACTGAAGATAGATCGTCGTGGATTCAACCTTCTCCATCAGTCCAGAGCACTCAAGTCGAAGTTTGAACTTCATCCAGGCGTTCTCAGAAGAGTTCCATATTAGGATTTACTCCTACGCTCTGAACTCTTCCTGTTTCATAATTCTCGTCAACTGTGTGTGTGTTTGTGTGATTCAAGCGTCTCTTGTGCTTGAGATCACGTGTGTGTGTTGTTCTGATCGTGGGTGCACATCAGAAAACACGTGTGTGTGTGAGTTGTAGTCACTGAACTCGCTCATAAGCAGTTTACTCTGTGTGTGTGTGTGTGCCGTGGACGTAGGATACACTGTTGTGTACTCCGAACCACGTAAATCTGCGCTCTCGTGGTTTGATCATTTCTACGATAGATGTTTGATAGACACGTTGCATATTCACACACTAGATAGGTTTCTACATCATCTACACAGTTTAGACTTGATACTGTCTTGATAATCTGTGCTTTAAGAAAAAGAACGTGATAATAGTTTTTAAGAGGCAGTAATCTATTCAACCCCCCTTCTAGATTACCATATTGGGAATTCCGCAACCCTTCAATTGGTATCAGAGCGTGGTTTCTCCGATTTATTGCTTTATCTATTTGATCTAACGATCAGGAGATTCACGATCAAATGGAATCTACCAAGGGGTATATGGCCGAGGGACACTGTGACCAGGCCACCTTCTTTGATGGCACTGACTATCCATATTGGAAAAACCGCATGCAGGTGTTTCTACGAGCACAAAACTATGAATTGTGGAAGATAGTCAAACAGGACAGACCATATGGATTGCCTCAAGACGAAGATACATGGACCAAGGACCAGATTGCAAAGGGACACTCAACTGGAGCGCCCTCAACATGATGCAGTGCGCGGTCCACCCAAAGGAATACTCGAGAGTCTCCACATGCACCTCAGCTAAGAGATGTGGGACAAGCTCGAGTTGATATATGAAGGTACGTCTGAGGTGAGAGAATCCAAGGTAAGCATATTAGTCTCAGAATATGAAATGTTTAAGATGAACCGTGATGAGACAATTTCTGACATGTTTGCTAGATTCATGGTACTTATAAATGGATTGAAAGGTCTTAAGAAGGAATACTCAGAAAGTGATTTGGTGAGGAAGATACTTCGGTCTCTTCCATCCTCATGGAACACCAAAGTCACTGTCATCGAGGATTCCAAGAATCTTTCAACAATGAAAGTGGATGAATTGATTGGATCTCTCATGACTTATGAACTAAATGTAAAAAGAAAAGAAACTGAAGAGAATCCAAGGAAGTCAATTGCCTTGAAGGCCTCAAATAAAGTATCTTCAGATTCCAAAAAGAATGCCCAACAGGAAGGGTCTGAGTCTGAAACCTCTACTGATAGTGAGAATGATGAAATGGCCATGCTCACTAGACAGTTTAAGAAGTTTTTAAAATTCAGAGAAGAGGTTCAGGAAACTCCAAACCTTTCCAAAAAGGCACCAACAGGTTTGATTCGTCCAATAAAAAATCTGATGTTGTGTGCTATGAGTGCAAGAAGCAGGGACACATGAGAGGAGAGTGCCCCGAGCTCAAGAAGAAACTGAAAAAGGACAAGTTCGTCTTCAAGAAAGCCAAAGCAATGCTGGCTACATGGAGTGATGAAGACGATGATGAAAAAAGTCAAGCTACTTCAGGAGATGACGAGATTCCTGTCTTATGGCAAGGAGTGATGACTCCTCTGAGGTAAATTCTTCCTTTGAGTCTTTTTCTACTGCTGAATGGGAAGAAGCATACACTGTCCTTTTTGAAAAATTCCGTCAATTCAAATCAGAAAATAAAGCACTCAAGAAGAAAGTTAATTTCCTTATTCATGAAACTGAGAATAATGATGAATTGAATCTCTGAATAAGGTAATTGACATGATGAAAATAGATGAACAAACACACAGTGAAGAGATGGATAGCATGAAAAATAAGCTTCAAGAAGCTCAAAAGAGAAATGATCTAATGACCTCCTTGAAACTCTAAACAATGAGCATACTGAGCTAAAAGAGAAATTGGAAAAAGCTGAAAAGGAATTGAAAGGCAAAACAAAGGATCTATCTAGTTTTGTCAAGAGCAAACAGAATCTAGATGCAATCTTAGGATCCAATGTGTTTGTGGCTAGACATGGGATTGGGTTTCCAAATCCCAGCCAAAGGAACAGGAAAAAATCTGCTGACTAATTTCACTGATCCTATCCCAAGTTCTAGCAATCAAAATCCCTCAAGGAAAAGGAAAATCAAACCAAGGGCAAAAACCAGGAACCTAAGGCTACCAAATTGTTCCAACTAAGCTTAAGGAGTTTGCTACTACCAACCCCAAACAAGGATGTCCCAAGGCAAAACAGCAAGTTCCTAATGCTAAGCTCACTAGGCAACAAAAGGGTAAGATGCCTATGCATGCAACTAAGAATCCAAAATCCACTGTTGTTCATAAGCCATCATCATGTAAGATCTGTAAAAAGATTGGGCACAATGAAAAACAATGCTGGAACAATCCACTAAAACAGAAATTTAAACAAATCTGGATTCCAAAGCATTTACTGTTTGGCATGAATGATGAAACGGCACCCAAAGTAATTTGGGTACCAAAACCTCTTGTCTGATCCACATGTGCAGGAATGCCTAGCAGCACACAATCAAAACAAATGGTACCTGGATAGTGGCTGCTCGAGGCATATGACGGGCGATAAAGAAAAATTCAGTTTGCTCGTGGAGAAAGACGGAGGTCACGTTGTCTTTGGAGGTAACAACAAAGGCCAGATAATTGGCTCAGGTAAGGTTGGTAAGTTTGCCTCCAACTCAATAGATAATGTACTATTAGTTGATGGTCTTCATCACAATTTGCTTAGCATAAGTCAATTGTGATAAAGGCCATAAAATTGTTTTTGAATCAGATTCATGTCAAATCCTTGATAAGGAACAGAAGTCTCAATTTTCTGGAAAAAGAATGAATAACATCTACATGGTTGATTTGGATGATCCAGAAAATAATGATTTATGTCTTGTAGCAAATAAACAGGATGAGCTTACATTGTGGCATCGTAGGCTTGGACATGCGAGTTACAATGTTTTGAACAAGATAATGAGGCTCAAACTTGTAAGTGGACTTCCTGAAATTCCATTCAAGAAAAATGAAAATTTCTGTGATGCATGTGCACAGGGAAAACAGACCCGGAAATCCTTCAAATCGAAAGCACCGGTAAGTACTTCCAAAGCATATGAACTGTTGCACATGGACCTATTTGGACCTACTAGAACACTGAGTCTCACTGGCAAACGGTATGGTTTTGTCATTGTAGATGACTTTTCAAGGTTCACTTGGGTGAAATTTCTGGCTCATAAGAATGATGCACTAAATGTTTTTGAAGAATTCTTCAATAAAATTGAGCATGGAAATGTCCACAAGATATGCTCCATTCGCACTGATCACGGGGGAGAATTTGACAACACTCCTTCACTGATTTCTGCAGGAACCAAGAATAGAACACTTGTTCTCCTCCCCAAGAACTCCAGAACAAAACGGGTTGTGGAGAGGAAAAATAGAACCTTGGTGGAGATGGCTCGTACGCTTCTGATCGAAAATCAACTCTCCAGAACCTTTTGGGCAGAAGCAGTAAACACGTCATGCTATATTCTCAATCGAGCCATGGTAAGACCGGTATTCAAGAAAACTCCCTATGAGCTTCTGAAAGGTAAGAAACCATCCCTTGGACACTTCAGAGTTTTTGGTTCAAATGTTTCATACATAACAATGATAAAATTAATCTGGACAAATTTGAAGCCAAAAGCGACAAGGTATTTTTCTTGAATACTCAGAACACTCTAGAGCTTATAGAGTGTTTAATCTTAAAACCAGAAAAGTGGAAGAAACTCCACATGTTGTATTTGATGAATCTCAACCAATCTAACAGTCCTAATCCTTACAGGTTTCAAGATCACTGAAGATACAACACATGAAGTACCTGCACAAGATCCACAACATGGAAGTCCTCCAGCCACCCCTCCTCCAGAACAGACTTCTGAAGTGCAAGATCAACCCGGTCCTTCAACAGTAACAAGTGTGAGGTACTCTAAAGCTCATCCACTTGAGAATGTCATAGGTAACATAATGATTCAGTTCCAACTAGGTCTCAAGTTCATCAAATAGTTGACAGGATCATTTAGCCTTTGTCTCTCAAGTGGAGCCTAAAAATGTTGAAGAAGCCTTAAACGAAAATTCCTGGATTGATGCTATGCATGAGGAGCTAGGTCAATTTCAAAGAACAATGTCTGGAGCTTAGTTCCTAACCCCCGAAATTTCTGTAATTGGAACACGATGGGTCTTTAGGAATAAACTAAATGAAGAGGGAAAGGTGGTGAGAAACAAGGCTAGACTGGTTGCAAAGGGGTATAATCAGGAATTTGGTGTGGTTTTGAAGAATCTTTTGCACCTGTAGCTAGACTAGAAGCAGTCAGAATCTTGTTAGCTTATGCATGCTCAACAGTTCAAACTATATCAAATGGATGTTAAAACTGCTTTCTTAAATGGCTACATCAAAGAGGAAGTTTATGTCTCTCAACCACTGGCTTTGAACTTCATGACAAACCAACCATGTATACAATTGTACAAGGCTCTCTATGGTTTGAAACAGGCACCCCAGCTTGGTACGACAGGCTAAGCCATTTCTGGTAAGCAAAAACTACTCACGAGGTAAAGTAGACCAAACTCTCTTACAAAGAAAGTTCGCACACACATCATGTTGTTCAAGTGTATGTGGACGACATAATTTTTGGCTCTACTAACCCATCACTTTGTGAAGAATTCTCACATCATATGCACAGTGAATTTGAGATGAGCTAATTGGGGAGCTTCAATTTTTTTCTTGGTCTGCAGGTCAAGCAATGGAAGATGGCTTCTTCATAACCAAGAAAATACGTTAAAGAGCTTCTCAAGAGATTTCAGTTTGAAACTGCAAAACCTGCCTCAACACCGATGAGCACAAGCATTAGCTAGAAAGTTGAGAAAGGTAAACCGGTAGATGCTAAACATTTCCGAGATGATTGGCTCACTCTCTATCTTACTGCAAGTAGACCTGACATACAATTCAGTGTTTGCCTCTGTGCTAGATATCATCTAGTCCAAAGGAAAGCCACCAAATTGCAGTTAAGAGAATATTCAGGTATCTCTCAGGTACCATGACATGGGTCTTTGGTATCCGGCAGGGAGTAGCTTTAACTTAATCTCATATTCTGATGCTGACTATGCTGGATGTAAAATTGACAGGAAGAGCACTAGTGGCTATTGTCAGATGCTTGGTGGTTGCATGGTTTCGTGGGCATCCAAGAAGCAACATTCGGTTGCACTATCCACTGCAGAGGCAGAATATGTTGCTGCAGGGAGTTGTGCAACACAGGTGTTGTGGATAAAAGTCAGTTGTGTGACTACGACATTGACCTTGGATGCACACCAATCCTATGTGACAACACTAGTGCAATCAATCTATCCAAGAATCCCATCCAACACTCTAGGACAAACATATAGAAATTCGTCATCACTTCTTGAGATGAGGTTGCAAATAGAAATTTGGACATTTCTTCATACCACAGAACAACAACTTGCTGAATATCTTTACAAAACCATTGGCAGAGGTAGGTTCACATCTCTTAGAAGAGAATTAGGCCTATGTAAAATTCAGTGACAAATATCCCCAGTCCTTGATGAATGTCCTTCGTAAGCAACAACTATGGGGTATATCAAATGGTGATTTGTGGAAAAACAAGTTCGGCTTGTTTGGAAACCTTCATTATGCGTGAGAAGACATTCTCCGCAAGTACCCGTAGTTGGAGCCCATGAAGGAACATCCATGTTGGATAAAGGGTACCTCATTTCATTAGCCAAACTCTCTAACACAAAAAAATAACACAAAATAACAAAAAAAAAAAAAAAAAACATAAATTAGATAATACCAAAAACCTCTCAATTCCATGAATGTTTTGCTGAATACATTGTGCTAATCTTGCTTGGATTGAATTGCATTGATCACCTTTGTGTCTTTTCATGAGCACACTTTATGGGGGAGCTAGTTCAAAAGTTGGGGTGTTGTTGAAGGAAAACATTAATCTTGCTGTTCATTAACTCCTTCACAAAAAATTGATCTTTCATATTCCCTTCTTCTCTAGATGGCCTTCTTCAACAATGATCTGTCGACAGCTCCTTCTTTTCCTGTCGACAGATAGGCATTCACAGACCACGTTCTGACTCTGTGTGTGCATCTGTCGACAGTCAACCATGTATCTGTCGACAGATCTCACAGGTTTTGTCCTTCCCGCACACCCCTCCTCTGTCTGTGTGTAGCTGTCGACAGACTCACCCTGGCTTGTCGACAGATATCACAGTTCTCACAACTAGCTGAATACACATTTCTCTGTCTGAGTGTATCTGTCGACAAGCTCCCCTTAGCTGTCGACAGACACCTTCTACCTGCATTCCAAGCCTATTCAATCCAAACCTTTTTGAGCAGGTTTCTTTAAAATGTCTAAGGTGTTTATTTGATGATAATAACATATTTGATCACATCATGTGCATAAGATATTAAGCAATTTTCAACAATCTTGTGATTTTTACATAATACTCAAGTTAAGTCTAGGTTCAATCATTCTGGAAACATTTCACCATTTCAAAAACTTAACACCTAACTCTTCTTCATTATTTCTTATAGGCAAACATGATTTTTTTTTTGGTATTATGATCATTGACCTTAATGTCAATTGCTAGATAATCAATCGCTATATGAAACTTGGGTTATTAACACAATACTTGGAGAAAAGCTACCTAAACAATTTTTTCTCCATTAGATTAAAAATATAATTTAAAAAAAAAATGCAGAGCAATGATGAGTTCTTGCTGAGTAACCGGGAGTGGGCATCACAAATGTTTGCCCTCGCGTCAAAAGGCTAATTCGTCAATCTGTACAACGGTATGATGGACACCTTCACTGAGTAACTGGGGTACGGGCATGAATAATGTCTACTCTCATGTTCAAAGGCGAGACGTTTCTTGATTACCATTTTCTTTTCATTGCATAATAAGAAGGCAAATGAGGACAATAATGCAATAGTGTGAAGCCTCCACTGAGTGATAATTCCCATGAGTAATTGATGTTTTTTGAATGTCTTGGCATGTAGATATTTCCTCCTTGATCATTTGCACCTCCACTGAAGATTGTGTTGTCCTATACTCTAATTAACAACAAGAAGAGTAAAAGTGTTTCTTTTTGATACCCGTAAGTGTTTTCTTCATGCTTCAGCTTAAGGCTAATTAAGTATTATGTTTGAACCGTTAAGATATTGGAGTGGCTTTACATCTTCATGTATATGATAGGTTCTTATATATGTATTCGTCATCTATTCACCTTAAGTAATCTGCTAAAAAACACTGCTCAAGAGGTCCACTTCAAATTCCTTACGAAAATCCAACAAAGTCATATTCTGTAAGCATCTGTCGACAGATACAAATCTGTCTGTCGACAGACGCCGGCTGTCCTGTTGGGAAACTCAACGGACACGCCGTTTGGGGCAGTCTTGGTGGGCCATTGCCTTTTAAACTTCCCTCTCCTCCTTTATATAGGCATCTCCGGCCCTTTCCACATCCAACACCACCCCAGCCATCCCTTCCCTCTCTCACATACATCCTCTCCCCTTTCTGGACGGGAAACCCTACATCCTCTCCATCTCCCTTCCTCTTCTTCTTCCCACTGTTTCCACCACTTCTTCCCTTTTCTCTCCATCCGTGCCTCGTCTTTTCCATGGCAACCAAGCGAAGATTGGCCTCACGTCGTCGTCCCGCCTCCTCCTCGCCCGGCGAAGGATCCAGGGCTCACGATGAACGTCGGACCAAACACCGGGATGATCGCCTTCCAGAGTTGGTCGTACTCCCCCCCGCTCAATCTCAAACGGGTTCATGGTACATTCACAAAGTTTGTTCCTCCACGTTTCGTGGATTTCCACTCCTTGGCCGATCTCTTTCCCAACCTGCACCCCTGTTTGATACCCAGAGTTGGACAGTCTTTCTCTATGCTCATACGGCGTACTCCCCCACTGCCGTAACTG
Source organism: Colocasia esculenta (assembly GCA_014218235.1). Taxonomy (NCBI): domain Eukaryota; kingdom Viridiplantae; phylum Streptophyta; class Magnoliopsida; order Alismatales; family Araceae; genus Colocasia; species Colocasia esculenta. Next base: position 35,052 of record JACBKR010001173.1, read on the forward strand.
AGTTCTTCAAACAATCTCTCCACCTCTGCTCAGGGTTCTACACCTCTGTGAAGGGCACTCCCTTTCAATCACTGTAACCTTCTTAGCACTGCCCTCCAGATTCCGAACACGGGCGGATATTCTTGCTCATCATCCAGACGCCTCTGTCTACTACCCCTCTTACTCTTGAACTTATGATACAACAAAGGAGATTGCCAAGCTCAATGCCAACCCTTCCCTCCACTCACCGCATGATTCACCAAATATTCACCACTTGCATTGCGCCAAAGCATGGCAGTCGTGAACTCGTCACCATGTTCACAAATCACTGTTTACCTTCTTCCTTCATTGTGAACCATAAAATCTTCCTCTCCTGATGTTTAACTTGATCACCAAGTGTTTCTACCAACCCAGAGATCCATGCCCTTTGCTTGCCAAATTACTTCTCTTTTGAAGTTTATTGGCATTGCCATTCCAGACAGTGAGTGTGTCTCACTCAACTCCCGTAATAGCTTTGATATCACCGCCGCCTCACGCATGGGTTACAAGCTAGTTGATGGGTCGTCACCCGGAACTTAAGGGCAAGGCACCTGCTGCTGCCGAGGATGAAGATTTCATTGGAACTGACGATCAAGATGATGATGAAGAAAATGCTGAAGAAGGTGATGAAGACTCCCAGTCAGAGCCACTAGATGCTCCGGGAGATGCTGTATTGGTGAAGCTGCTCAGCCCTCCATTAGGGATTTGTTAGCCCAGCTACAAATCCAAATGACACAGGGTTTTGAGAGGCTGCATGAAAGAATGGATACTTGGACACACGCATTGATAGACTTGCAACTGAGCGTCATGCTCCTCCTCAAGCTCCTGAAGATGATGCTGCTTAGATATACTAGATGTATAGGAGTGGGTCATGTCCTGTACTTTAACTTCAGTCTGAGCAATGTTGTTTCTCTGTCTTTTGTTATTCCCATTTTTTATGTATTTCACTTCATGTTACTGTTCCAGTCACACTTTTGTCATGTGAATGCTTCCCTTTCTAATGAATGAAATCACATGTTCTGTGCAAATCTACATATGTGTGTTGTCTTTACTTTTGATGTTGTCAAAAGGGGGAGAAGAAACCTCAAGTTCATGAGCATTAATTGAATAATTTTGTCATCATCAAAAAGGGGGAGAATGTTGGGTTCATATTCTGGAAACTAAGTGAATTCACATCATAGTGATAAATGAAAGTCAAACAATGTTTTTAATGATGAATGAGTTGAATTGAGGTTTCATACATGTCAATTAAGATGATACAATATTGGTTATCTATGTCTACATTATACCTAACTATACATTGTTTATCATGCAGGTACAAATGCATATAACCAAGCCTTCTCAATCATGAGAAAATGATCACAATCACAGAGTTTACATGAACCTGTCGACAGACCCAAAGGCATATGTCGACAGATGCCGCAGTTGTGATCAGACTGAAGAATACTGAGAACACCTGTCGACAGATTCTCAGAGATCTGTCGACAGATGTCGCAGACAGAAATCCCAGAGTTCTGTGTTTTGACAAAACTGTCTCTGCCTGTCGACAGATGAATATCGCCTGTCGACAGATGCCACAGACCAGAGCAACCTGAAGTCTGTCTGTTGCAAATCTGTTGCAATCTGTCGACAGATACTCAGAACCTGTCGACAGATGCAGAGGATCTTCAAATACGGAAACCTTCCTTCATATCCAAGATTGTGTTTTCAAGTCCCACGACTCTCCCCATGAAAACACAAACTATATAATATCCTTTTGAAGAGAATCAAAAGAAGTAGCAGCCACAACCAAAAACCCTAAAGCCAAGTCCAGAGAGAAGATCGCTGCTGCTCTGCTTCAAGTCTGCAGTGCAGAGACCGAAAGATCAGTGATCCTGCAGTACTGAAGATAGATCGTCGTGGATTCAACCTTCTCCATCAGTCCAGAGCACTCAAGTCGAAGTTTGAACTTCATCCAGGCGTTCTCAGAAGAGTTCCATATTAGGATTTACTCCTACGCTCTGAACTCTTCCTGTTTCATAATTCTCGTCAACTGTGTGTGTGTTTTGATTCAAGCGTCTCTTGTGCTTGAGATCACGTGTGTGTGTTGTTCTGATCGTGGGTGCACATCAGAAAACACGTGTGTGTGTGAGTTGTAGTCACTGAACTCGCTCATAAGCAGTTTACTCTGTGTGTGTGTGTGTGCCGTGGACGTAGATACACTGTTGTGTACTCCGAACCACGTAAATCTGCGCGTCTCGTGGTTTGATTTCATTCTACGATAGATGTTGATAGACACGTTGCATATTCACACACTAGATAGGTTTCTACATCATCTACACATAGTTTACACTTGATACTGTCTTGATAATCTGTGCTTTAAGAAAAGAACGTGATAATAGTTTTTAAGAGGCAGTAATCTATTCAACCCCCCCTTCTAGATTACCATATTGGGAATTCCGCAACCCTTCACCTTCAATGTGGGAGCCGAGATCACCGGATTTTCCGAGTGTCCATTACTGAAAGAAAATGAAAAGTGTCCTATGGGACAGAAGAAGCCAGGCCGATTGCAGGCTCTGCAAGAAGTGGACACCACGCGGAAGGTGACGTGGTGAAGGTACACTACCAGTCTTTTCTCAATCAGCATTTGTTTTGTTTGATACTGGCGCAACACATTCGTTCATCACAAGCATTTGCTGATACATTAAATGAAAACCTGCATCTATCAATTTGAATTGCCTGTTACTACACCATTGGGAGAAAAGGCTCAACTCAACAAATACTTTCCTTAGCTGATGTTAAGGTTGTTGAACTTAACCTTAGAGCTGACCTGATTTGTATGCCCATGGAGGTTACGATGTTATTCTGGGAGCCGACTGGCTATTTACTTATGGGCTTGTGTTGATTGTAGAAGATGGAAGATTACTTTTAATGAATTCCCTAAGCTGACCTTCACGGGACGTAGACACAAGAGACACTTGCTCTCATCTCTGCTATAAAGGCACAAAACATGATAAGAAAGGGTTGTGTGGCATTTCTTGCCGCAATTGTAGTTGAGAAGAAAGCAACCAAGTTATCAGACATTCATATAGTGCAAGATACCCCGATGTGTTTCCTGATGAGCTGCCAGGCATTCCACCTGAAAGAGATGTGAATTTCTCAATTGACCACATACCTGGAGTTGCACTGGTTTTCACGCCAACCCCTACAGGATGTCCCCTGATGAATTGAAGGAGTTGAAGGAGCAATTGATGGAACTTCTAGAAAAGGGATTTATCAGCCGAGTACTCTCCTTGGGGCACCAGTCTTGTTCGTCAGAAGAAGGACGATCTATGAGATTATGCACTCGATTACAGGCAGTTGAACAATCTCACTATCAAGAACAGTACCCTCTGCCAGTTCGAGAATTGTTTGATCAGATTCATGAGCAAAGTATTTTTCTAAGATTGACCTTAGATCGGGATATCATCAGATGAGGATTAAAGATGCAGATATCTACAAGACAGCTTTCAGGAGCAGGTATGGTCATTACGAATTTGTAGTCATGCCTTTTGGACTAACCAATGCTCCTGCAGCTTTTATGCAACTAATGAACAACATCTACCGGCCCTACCTCGACAAGCTCATCGTGGTATTCATTGATGGTATCCTCATATACTCCAGACCAAGAAGAGCATGAGGAGCATCTGAGGATCGCTCTGCAAATCTTGCGGGACATCAACGCTGTCGACCCTTCCAAGGTAGAAGCTGTGCTGAACTGGGAAAGGCCGACCAATGTCACCGAGATAAGAAGTTTTCTTGGACTGGCTGGTTATTATAGACAGTTCATAAAAGACTTCTCCAAGATAGCTGTACCTCTTATGTGTCTTACGCAGAAAGAGAACCCATATGTCTGGAGCAAAGGATGTGAGAAGAGCTTTCAGACACTCAAGCAATTGTTGACATCTGCACCTGTCCTCGCATTACCAGTCGAAGGAGCAGGATTCTCAGTCTACACTAATGCATCTGGAATCGGTCTAGGCTGCGTATTAATACAGAATGAGAAAGTGATAGCTTATTCTTCAAGATAGTTGAAGCCACATGAAGTCAACTATCCCGTCCATGACTTAGAACTAGCTACAGTAGTATTTGCACTCAAGATCTGGAGGCATTACCTATACGGGGAGCAATTTATTGTCTACTCTGATCACAAGAGTTTAAAGTACTTGTTTTCTCAAAAGGAGCTCAATATGCGACAACGGAGATGGCTGGAGTACTTGAAAGACTTTGATTTCAATATCCAATACCACCTAGGTAAAGGTAATGTAGTAGCTGATGCACTTAGTAGGAAACTAATAGCTTCCTTATCTTGTCTGGTCACGGGTGAGATGCAACTGTTGGAACAATTTGCCAGTCTATATCTGAATATTGAGGAGAGAAGTGATCAGGTGCTAGTGGCCAACTTAAGAGCTCAACCCGACATCTTTGTCAAGATCAGAGAGCATCAAGCAAACGACCCATTTTTAGTCCGAGTCAGGGAGACCATAGCGGACAAGCCAGATTTCTCCATCGCTGAGGATGGAGAATATTATTCCAAGCCAGGACATGCGTGCCTGACAATGAGGAGCTGAAGAGAAAGCTAATGGATGAAGCCCACAAGACCAAGTACATAATTTACCCAGGCACAACCAAGATGTACCAAGACATGAAAAGGTCATTTTGGTGGTCAAACATGAAGCGTGAGGTGGCTGAGCATGCCGCGCACTGCCTCACTTGTCAACAGGTGAAAGCCGAGCACCGTCATCCTACGGGTGTACTTAGACCCCTGGACATACCTGAATGGAAGTGGGAAAGCATCGGCATGGATTTCATCATGGTTTACCTTGAACTCGTGGTGGACTTGATGCTACCTGGTTATTGTGGACCGTTTAACCAAGTCCGCACACTTCCTTGCCATTAAAAGCACTTGGACTGTGGATGTGTTAGCAGCCTTGTATGTAAAGAAGATAGTCAGACTACATGGAGTTCCAGTATCCATTGTCTCAGATCGTGACCCTAGGTTCACTTCTAGATTTTGGAAGGGACTCCAGACTGCCTTAGGCATGAAACTCAACTTTAGCACAGCTTTCCACCCACAGACGGATGGGCAGACTGAAAGGACAAATCAGATAGTGGAAGACATGCTGCGAGCTTGTGCTATATACTTTGAGGGTATTGGAATGAATAGTTATCTCTGATCGAATTCGCCTACAATAAAGTTTATCAGGCGAGCATTAAGATGGCACCATTTGAAGCACTGTATGGCAGAAGTTGCAGATCGCCAGTATGCTGGAATGAAGTAGGTGAGCAGCAATGGCTAGGACCAGATATGTGCAGAACACTAGCAGGGACATACAGATTATCAGAGACAGAATTAAGATAGCTCAATCCAGGCAGAAGAGCTATGCTGATAAAAGAAGAAGGGACTTAGAATTTCAGACTGGAGATCATGTAATGCTGAAGGTATCCCCGACCAGAGGATTCCAAAGATTTGGGATGAAGGTAAATTGAGACCAAGATTCATAGGTCCATTCGAAGTATTGGATAGAGTTGGCGAGGTGGCGTATCGACTAGCACTACCTCCCAGTTTCAACAGTGCACAATGTGTTCCATGTGTCAATGTTGAGAAAGTACGTGTATGATCCATCACACGTAATCAACTATGATGACATTATTCTGAATAAGGATATGACCTATGAAGAAAGCCAGTGAAAATCTTGGACAAGAAGATGCAACAGCTTCGGAATCGGTCTATACCCATGGTGAAGGTGTTATGGAGAAACCATGAAGTCGAAGAGGCCACGTGGGAGCCCGAAGCATTAATGTGGCGGAATTATCCGAGTTATTCAGTAAGTCATTCTTCCTCTTACGATTCTATGAATTGGGGACCAAATTTTTTTAAGAGGGGGAGGATGTAGCACCCTTGATTTTTAAAACCCAAATAAAATAAAATTTCTATTTTTATAAATAAGGAAAAATAAATTATTGAACACAAAAGGGAATAAATATAATTAGAATGATTTAAATCAAGCCCATTAAGCTAAATTAGTAATGAGATATACTAATGGCCCTAACATGGTTTGTTGGGCCCAAATAGGGATAGCCCATTATGAGAGAGAAGTAATTAAAAGAAATTCGTATCTAATTAATAATAAATAGAAAAGGGTCAAATTAACTATTAAAACAAGTCATATCTATCCTAAAAAGAGTCCTACACTTACCCTAAACCTTTACCCACGAAATTGGATCCATTCTCAACTCTATTAGGTGGATAAATAAGAGAAAGTGGGAGATAAAGAAGGAAATTCGGAGTTTAATGGAAGGGAGGACTCTTAGAATGGCTAGGACTCCTATAGTTAGTCATATACCCCCAATTTCGTCCCAACCAAACCTTAGATCGTGGTTGGAGCTCTAAGGGACGAGAGGAGAAGTTCTGGACGAAGAGCAAGGAGAGGAGGAGGCTTGGAGCTTGGATTTTCTCTTCTTTTTCGTCATCAAACTAGGCTTTCTTGCTCCACAAAAAAGGTAGGCAATCTCTCAAGCTAAATTCGTGTAAACATTACCCTAGGTAGCCTTCATGAACCTCTTCAAAAGCCCTCTTGTTTCGTTGCATTTCGTTCATCCATTTGGGCGAATTAATTGCTTGAATCCATGCTGTTACCATGAACCTGAAATCTCATGTTTTCTCTAATCCCCCGCATGTACTTATCCCATGCCATGAGAAAATTCTCATTGATACTACATTGCATTAGCTTTCAAACTCCTCTAGTTTTGCTCTATTTTGATCTCCCATTAGGGAGAATTAATTCTTTGAATCTCTGTCAGAACCATGCATCCGACCCTTCATGTTTGCTTTTGAACTCCGTGCATACTTGATCCCACACCATGAGAAAATTCTCGTAAATACTAATCTTGTTAGCTTTCAAACGCCCCTAGTTTTGGAATTTTTCATCATATATTCATCTCTAATTAATTCATTGAACCCTGACTGTGCCTGTTTTGGTCAATGAAATGTAACCTATTCAAAGTATGCCTAAACCTTGTTTATTTTCAAATAATCATGCATGTTGATAGATCTATGTGTCTACTTTCGTTAAAACTAGTTTCGTGCTTTTTGGATCACGTGCTATTTTATATGGAATTTAGAACGTCTATATATCAAAGAGGATTCGCCCTGGGAAAAAGGGAAAAAGGGCAATCCCACCTGGTATCGCGTCGGCGCGATCCACCGCGATATCAGTGGCGTCGCGCCAGCTAATGGCATCGTGTCAAGAACGCGGCGACATAAGCCACCGAGATTTCCCTTTAGACCAGGCCAGACCGCCAGTCCACCTGTCACGCCCGCCGCCCTGTCGCGACTTGAATCGCGACAGGTGAGTCCACCGCGCTTTTCAAGAATCTGACCAGAATTGAAAATTGTGCATATGCCCTGTTGTTTAGCCTTTATACCCCTTAATTAGTCATGATTAACCCATGTTATAGTTAATTCGAATTGGTACGATAATAATTGGCATTAACAATATAAATTTAATTATTTAAAATGACATTTGCACGACTTGTCATATCCTCAAGATTTCTTACACTTACACACACATAACATTATTAATTGCCATTTGACCTTGTTAAATTATACATTTTTTTTTTGGTGAATACCTAGAAGAGGTAGATGGAGAGAGCTCACCCCCTCAGAGAAGGGATGAGGTTACCACTCCACCACCACACAACTCCCAGGTAAATTTTATTAATAATAGCAATAATCAAAAGAACACAAAAGGTCTTAGGGCCTGATGGAGGGGAACCCTGCCTTATCAAGATGGCAGGGTCCCTTTACAGAAGGGGGGAGATCAGCCCAAGAAGACCAGGAATTACAAGAATGTGGAGAAGAGCAACAAAAGTTAGCAAGAGCATCCGCAACCTGATTGGCCTCCCTAAATACATGACAAATAGAGACGTGAAGAGACTGACACTTGGATAAAATGTCATGAACAGGGAAATCCATGACCTTATTAAATTATGCAATAATATATTCGGTAAATTAACGAAATAAATGATTAAATTATCCTATTTTATGAAATATAATTGTCTTCGTTTTATACGCACATTTTAAATGCTGGTATCATTTTCCCTCGGCTTCGAGCACTCGAGGCACGACAGATCCGTTTTCTACACACTTTCTCTTGACTTGGACCACCTCTCCATCGAGAATACTCTCGACTGGGCCAGAACTCCTTGTCAAGACCTCCGTAAGTCTTCTTGACTTTAGCGCACATCCTTAGTCAACGAGCTGGTTGTACCCCAAAACCTGTTACACCTTAGGGATCGGTACGATCCATGGCTTTAGTGTTTCCTTCTCGTCTTGGATCATGCGGACCACCTGACCTGTGTACACGGCACGGCTAAGGGGGGTTGTGACTTCTACTAGACTGCCGGCACCCGACCTGGTGTTGTGCAACCATTACTATCGGAATTTCACGTGTTTTACGGAATTGTCCCTATCTCATCTAATGTCCATATCCTCTTATCTGTTCACATTCTCTCTACACTCTCATCTATCTCGTCTAGTACTCTCTTATCTCTTCTTGGTACTCTATTGGCCATTCGTGTGATTGTCTAAAATAAAGAAATGACTAATGCCAGCGCAATAGGGCCCGATCAGGTCTTGGGAGGAGTGCCCGAAAAGTGCCAGTGCCCATGGGAGTTAAAATGATCAAGGATGTGTTACGGCATGCATCCAGCGCCAGTTTACTATCTAGATTAATCTATGACAATCAAAGTACTATCTCTACAAGTGCAAGCGTGATCGTTACTAGTGCACCGTTGTGCAAATTACATGTTATAACGTTACATGGCCATTCTATTGTCATTCTTGTGGTACTATTTTCCTCTGTCAGTTGCTATTGTTCTCTTGTTATCATGACATGATCTACATGACTTTACTCTCTAGTTAGCCTACCATTAAACATTAACTATTTAAAGCATGCTTGTGTTCATGAGATATTAAGTCCTACTGGACGTTATTCGCTCATCCTGCGTATTTATTTAATGTGTTCAGGTGAGTCGGATGGAGACGACCACACATACGAGGACGGGACTGAGGGAGATGCTCAGGAGTGACCATTTCAGCCACCAGTGCTATCTAGTAGTAGTTAGTATAGTTATGAGTTAGTGAGTCAGTTAGTCATAATGTAATAGTTTGATTTTTTGAATAAAGTACTCGGGGCCCTAGTTCTGGCTCTGATACGTTGATGTAATGATTCTGGTGGATTATTAATCAAATTGGAGTTTATTTGGTATTATTCCATTGTGCAATGGTTTGCATTTATTTCTCACTCTGTACTATTTAATAAATGTAATCCCACTCCGATATTCCCGTCAGGGCATTACATTCAATAACACATTTGGATCATTTATTAGTGGTTCCTTTGCCAACATTTGATCTATCTTCTTAGTTGTTCTTGTGAGTGTACTATTCTCCTCTATCAAGAGTTAGTTTGCAGATCTATTGCATTTAGACACAAAGGCCCAAACTCTGGCGATTTTCAAACATATGCGATTAAATTTGATACACATTGCCTAATATAGATGGAAAACTTGATAAACTCTTCATAATAACCGTGTAGACCTACAACTTTATAACATGAAATTGAAGGATAGACAAGAATTAAGAATTTACAAGGATTCTGGCAAGGACAAGGGTCGATTTTAATCTTCAAAATCCATGTAAATAGATCAAAATAATTTGGGGAAAATAATACAACCATATTCTACACATGAAAATGACCCTACAATGAACTTTAATTAGATTGGGTTTGTGAGAAGACCTAACTTTGGACAGGATTAAAACTTAGGGCTTGAAAATTAATAGGAAGAACATGAAAACTATGGTTTTCTTCCTTGATTTCTCCCTCCAGCAGCTCCTCGTCCAAAACCGATCCACAATGTCTCTAGTCAGCTAGACGAAGATTTGAGAGTCTATTTATATAGATAAGGTTTTAAGAGTCCTATCACTATTATAACTTCATTAATTTCAAGTTTCCATGGTTTCTTTATCTTTTAAGCTTTCCAACTCTAATTAGAGTTGACTTCTCATGGGAGTGTTGGGTTGAGTGTGTTTTGGAATCTCCTCAAGTTGTATTTTAATGATGACCAATGAACATGACTCATACTGATTTTGATGATGACATATTGTGATTTTAATGATGACATATTGTGATTTTAATGATGACATATTGTGATTTTAATGTTACATATTGTGATTTTAATTTTTTTTTTTTTTTTTTTTTCTTTAAAATGAACACATATTGTGAATTTTGGATGATGACATTGAACATGTTTATACCATTTTATACATATCACAATAATGCTTAAACAACATATTTTTGATGTTTAATATCACA